>JANSTV010066230.1:0-11254 GCA_027564135.1 Lestremia cinerea
ATGGTTATTAGAATTTGAAAGACGGGCTTTTGCTTTTGACTCGAGGCCATTTTGTCAACGCAATGGCAGAAGAAATGGCGAAACAACGTGAAATGGTGGAAGACGAACGAGAGAAAGCATCGGACGGAAGACACGAATTGAATGCAGAAATGCTATTTGGCGAAGAGGATTTCGTTTTGGACGATTCATTTCCTTGGTTTTTTTGGGGGAGAGAAAGAGCCGAAAAACGGATCAGATGATCGTGAAATCGATCGAATTCGAATGTGCTTCGATTCGTCTCTCAAATCGACCACCGTCGCCACATCGATTCGTTTGCGGATGAGCTCGAGCATTGTGATACCCCATTCAATGAGACACAATGTATCCGTCTTCATGCCAATCGAGTCGAGACGTGCGTGGTGAGTGATTTCTTCGTTTCAAAAATAAATTTAAATTACAGTCATTTCTATTCAAAAACACAAATGTTTGTGTGTATCTCTGTCGTAAACTATGATTATCCGCAGAACATTCCGAAGCTGCTGGGCACAACCGACCATCTTCATTCCGTTCGCGGGGGACTTTGCTACTGTGCAATCGGTAGGCGTCTTTGTCGACATTGTTGTTGCTCTTGTGATTTAGTCGAACAATTTTCCAACTAAGAATCGAAAATAGCAGCAATTTGGAGGAATTTTGCCGGCAAAATGAGAGCAAAAGCGAGAAAAAAAACGTCGACAAAACGCAACCGAGCAAAATCAAATAAATCATCGAATTTCGTGGCGAAATCCAGTGGACCGACCAGCATTGCCCGGCTCCAACACTTGTTCACACAAATCGTCGACGATCGAATGAGACTTTTCTAATTGCATTATGAGCTCCGAAGTGGATTGTCGAAAGGGTTTTCGGTTTCCATTCAGACTGTTATTATTCCAGCGGTGAGCCATTAGAGAGACCGCGTGGATGGTCGGCGCAGACGCAGCCGAAAATCGTCTTCGAAATTCGAATCGAGACCGATCCATGCCGCACTGGAAATGAGAACTGATTTCGTTTTTTTTTTCGCTCCGCGCGCTTGTTCCTCCACATTCGATGTCTTTCAAAGGTCTATCCGAAGCCGAAGAAATCGAAAGAAAAAAACAACGAAAACGAATCGACGGAAAAAAAAACGAAATCAAACCAACTCAACGAAAGCCAAACAGAAAACACACCGAACAAAAACGAAACGAACGAAAAAAAAAAAAGAAAAAAAAAAACGACAACCGAAAACTCCATCGAAAATTGTGAACGACGTGGTCAATGCGCTGCACCAATACCGTGCATATTAGACATATCGGAGAAGGCGCCGCACGCAATACTACAATTTAATGACAATACACATCATCTGAACATTCTTAATTTTTATATCATAATGATGATGATGGTGATCGTTGTCCTGGCCGGTTGTTGGATCGTCGTCGATCGTCGTCACCGTGGTGATCGTTGTGTCGTGTTGTGAACGGTGCTCTGCGGTGTTTTGTGGTCTCGTCAACATGATTTTGAGCACATTCAGTTCGTTTTGTTGGCTCTTTTTCGCTTCTTCTTCTTCTTCTTCTTCTTCTTCCTCCTCCTCCTGTCGGAGCTGAAAAATTCACCGGCTTCACCGCACGAAAATCAAACGCGAAGCGATCGCAACGAACCGAATTTCATGAAGAAAGCCATATAATGTTTGTTTATGTGCGCTCCGGTCCCGCTCCGGTCCGCTCCACAAGACAATAAACCATCATCTAGATTTTGATTAATACCGGCCGACCGCAATAATTCCAACTAATTCTTTATTGAATACACGAACCACCGAAAAATTTTCGTCAAAAATGATCGCGCGCGGAGCGTCAGAGGAGAGGGAAGGGACAAAGAGCACGAACCCACAGACACAAACGGCGAAGAAAACCGAAAAGTCAAGACAAAAGCCCGCGCTGGGCCAATGTCGATGATTCGATTTGTCTTATTGCCGTTGCGCAGACGATCTCGCACACGATTTCACACGATTTCGCACGAATTTCGCAAACAACTTGCACTTTGCTCACGTATTCACATTGCGCAACAATCAATTTGTTAAATATTTCAACTTAATTCTTTTTGATGTGTGGCTATCATTTTCGGCGCAGATTCATCGTCGTTTTGTGTGATCGCCGCGGCATTTGTGGGTGTGAATATTGCCCTCGCATTTCTCGTCTCGAGTTTCGGTTTCAGTTTTCGGGACTTTGGTCGTGGACGGATTCACTCTCTCTCACTCTCTCTCTCGTTCTCTCGCATCATCGAATTTGGGTGATTTTCTAAAAATCCAAAATAAGACGAAAAAAAAACCCGCAGAATTCGGACCACATTTCGAGACCCGTTATTTCATAGCCATATTGCAGCGCATGCTTAAATATACGTTTTGCATTTCTGCTAATACAAATTGATGACCGCTCATATCGTTTTCATGTGAAAACCGAGCGAGCGCACAAGGATTTCGACAAAAACACACAGAGAACCGGGCGAGAGAGCAACCTTATTTGAATCCTCTAAGAAATCGGTGAGGGTCGTGCGCGTTCGCGTTCGCCCAAAACGCACATCGTAGAGATTGATCCAAGCTCAACTAGAGGTAATATTTTTGTCGGATAATATGCCAGTTTAACATTTGAACCATAATCATATATTGGTTGATAAGGTGGGCAGTGTGCTGAGCGGTGTGCGCCTTGCATGCCCGGCCATCGTATGATATGACTTGATGATGACGCTAGCGCGCGGCGCGGCGCGACCCAACAACAAACAATTCCGATGAAGAGCGTTCGGTCTGTCGTTTTGTTTTTCGGTTCTTTTCTCTTCGTTTCTTCAAAAAAGCACCGTATTTCAGGCCAACACACCGAAAACGACGACCCACCAAACGAAAAAAGCGAGCAAACCGATCGTCGTCTGTGTTCCCCCGCGATCGGTGTTGATTGTGAACTTTCCGAAAAGGAGGAAAAAAAACACACACACACAACAACAAATGGATCGACAATCGTCGTATCATAATCATCAGACACAATCGCATTTATATGATTAATAGACGCCGTGCTTTGTTGTTTTGAATGCGGCCACGGTCATGGCGTTACCATCGTCTGCGTCCTCGTCACTTAGACGAAAATTTCTTGGCTTTCTGGTGCATTTCGTCTTAATAACAAGGTTCAAGCGCGGTTTTTGTTTCCCTTTTCTCTTTTTAGTAAAAGAACAAACCATTCGGCGCTTAATTATACAGTTTAATTGTTTGAAATATAGATGATCGTGAGATGATCCTTTCGCAACGGCCATCCATCCGATGACGGCCAACCCGAATGACCGTTGACCAGCTCGATGCGAAATTCAAAGAATTTTGTTTTGGCTTGGAAATGCACCGCACGTGAATCCTCCCCCTCCCCCTCCCCCCCGTGCGGTCTCCATCCCGCATGACTAATGGCAATTATCGAAAATTGTCCTTGATTGCTTTATTGCGACTGCATGACCCGACGATCAAATCGGCCACAACCACACCGCACCACCGCACAACCGGAATAGCAAACAGTCGACAATAATTTCGCTTAATTAAATGGCATTGCGTTGCGATTTCCGTTTTCATTCTCTGATGGAACGCTCAATTCCATTCGACACAGAAGAAACCAAAACAAAGCACAACAATTTGATGTTCATTATCGGTCAAGTAATAAGCAACGAGCTGCACTTATCTGCGAGTTTATTATCGATTCGATAATAAAATCTTGAATTTATTGACTTTGTTATCATAAATGTCTTGCACTACTGTCTCTGTGCCCGTCCCCGCAGGACGGCAATGGCATCGTCTGATGCCAGAGCCAGAGTCTCGGCAACGGCAATAACGCTAAACGTCAGCAACATTGATAACGAATTGTGGTTGTGGAGCGAGAAAGAGAGCGAGAGAGCGCGAGAGAAACAAAAGAGCCAAAACCAAAAAGAAACGAAGAAAAAAACTGGGCTTTTTTTTGTTTAAAATAAAAATGACTATAATTATATTGCTGATCGTTGATATTTTATTACATCGAAAACCTGCAGCTACGTCGCATTAGCCATAGTGAAAGAGAGGACTTGCTCCGCGCCCGTCCGTTTGTCAGTCTGTAACCGACTTCAATCACACAAAAGTTTCGCCAACAAGATGAATGATGGCACGGCTCAAGTTCGAGCCGAAAACACAATTTTCGTTTGGACTTCTTCTGGTGCGGCATGGCATCGCACACATAACACCATTCCGAAATGTGCAGCTCGACCGAGCCGAAATATGGTTATGAGCTTACAATATAACACACGACCCGCACAGTACACCGCACATCGGCATCGACATCGACATCGACATCAGCATCATTACCATTACGCGGTATGCTGAATATGTGGATATTTAAATGAAAACACGATGATCGCCGATGAAAGAGGAGCAAAAAAAATATCACTTTTTGTTGTTGTTGTTGTTGTCGGTGCGCTGGTGCGCTGGTACGCCGCATTATTTCTTGCCTAACAAAAAACCCTCACGATCGCCCTAGAGACATTTTTACGTTTATACCCCCAACGACTCGGCTGATCAACGCTGTTAATCTGCTCCAACTCGTTGCAGCCTTTTGTTATACATTTTTCGTGTTTTTTTTTCTTCGTTTTTGCTCCGTTTTTTTTTTTTTTTGCTCATTCGTTTTATGCTTTTTTCCTCGTTTCATTTGCTCAGGTTTTTTTTCCATTTTTCATTTGCTGTTCGTTTCTTGGCTTTTTGTCTTCTTCTTCTTCTTCATTTTGGCGTTCGCTCCGAACAAAGTTGGCCTTTGTTTTCCTTTGGCGTAAGCTGAAGACGGATTGTACGCGCAAGAAATGCTGTAATTATGCGTGCAATGTGTTGTTATCCACTGGACTTTTTTCCAATGCTCTTGTTGTTGTTGTTGTGGTGAGTTGATCTCGAGCGAAATTTCCGTGCCATCGATCGGTTTTGGTGTGTGCCGTGTAATTGGCGCATCGTCATGAAAATTTTTCGGGAAAATTGTTCTCTTTAGAAATGCAAAAATCGGAGCACAATTGAAAAGAAGCGAATTGAAGCGAAATTCCCTTGGTTCTCGTGAGATGGACGCATGCGCAATGTAATTGCCCGACGAATGTGAATGTGAATTTTCCAATTGTTTCTTCTCCTTTGTTTTTTTTTCGTGTGTGTACGCAATTCCTGCAAGGCAATTCCAGCAATGGAGTAGGTGTGCCATGACATGCCGCGGCGGCTCTGCGAAATGGACTTGATTCGAAAAGGAAAACGATAAAAATGGCATAATTTCAGCTTCTGTGGCGGGCTTCAATCGCCCTCCCCGAACACCGAATTTCGATTCGTGCATATCGCACTCAAGCTTGAGATGGCGAGAGCTTGGTTTTTTCGTTCGGTTCTCAAACCGTTTCGCTCACACAAGTGCGGTTCAGTAATCGCAATGCAAATGCCAATCTAGTCCGAAGACCAATTCATTGCACGAAACCTGCAACTGTGCTGGAAAAAATCGCTTACCATTTTCCTTCTTCTTCTCCTCCTCCCCCTCCTCCTCCAACGTGGCTGTTGTTTTTATTCAATTTCCTCTTTCATTCCACTTGCTGCGAGTCGATAAAAATCCACCGAGAATTTCCTCAGCGGACAATGTAAGGTTGATCAATTCATATGTCGAGGGCCATAAGGCTCAAATGCTAATCAGGCGCAACCATCACGAGGAGCGAGACAGCTGAAGGTGCGAACGAGGCGGAAGGGAGCGGAAGGAGAAAGTGGGTCTCGAAAACCGTTTCGCGAATCCAAACCGTAATTCATCGAACCACCGACTCGATCGCAGCAATTCAATTGCAACCTGAAAATCCACCGCATGCGCTTACGAACGAAAACCATCATCATATTTTCGATATCGAAATATCGTTTTAACATCTTCTTACCCCAAAACCAAATAATAATAAATACATTCGATTGTGCACACTGCACATTTTCTTTAATTCGTGATGCAATAATGCTAGACGCATATGTCGTTATTTATGTTATTTTTAATAAATAATCGCTTTGGTTAGCTTGCTGGTTGATTGGCTGTGCGCTGCGCTGGCTGGCTGGCTGGTGGACTGGTGGACTGGTCGGCTGGATGGATGGATGGTAAGCCGGTTGCTGTGGATGGCATCGAGCGCGGCCGATTGGTTGGCTGGCGCAAATGCATATGCTGCAGTCATCTCATCAGAATATCCTGATATCCTCCGGGTGTTCACTTTATCACGAATTTGCTGTTGTTTGTTGCCATTGCTGTGTTGTTACTGACTAATATTTTCGAGTCTTCAACATTCAGTTCAATTTCTTTTTCGTTTTTCGCTTTACTTTTCTCCTTTTTTTTTCTTCGCTGTGTCTCTCCGCTTCGCTGCTTTGGTTTCAACTCTTCGATCCAATCATAACTTTGATCATTCGCTGTTGTTGTTGTTGTTGTTGTGGTTGAATCGGTTGTTGATTTTATGTTCATTCCTTTTAATTTTGTCTTTTTCGTTATTTCTCGATCTGATTGCGGCCGATAGCCGGGGCGCACAGCGCGTTTTCTAACTATTTTGTCGAATCGAATGCATGGATACGACTGTTTGTAAAGCAATTTCGAATACAACAACTTCTGTATCAAATTAAATAGTTGAATGCATTTGGTTGGCAGCAAATTGGAAAAAAATTAATAATACCGTTGTGCCCCACGTGCAAAGGTGGAATTGGTTGCGCGGAGAAAATGAAACGAAAATGCACCTTCATTCATTCGCGTCTGTTTCGAATGTTCGTTCATCTGTCTTGCTCTTGACAAATTCTCATTTCGAATGTCAATGCAATGCCAAATGTTTCGTTTCCGAAACGGGCTCGAGGAGAAGTGAGCCACAGCAGCCACATTACTCGAACGGCCCCCGCTGAATCGACAACCGACGAATCATTTCCAGTCAACAGAGATGGCCGAGGGTGTGTGTCAAATGAAATGAGCATTGATGGCTAAATTAACGAAATCCATATTGGCCACTGAGCGCGGCGTTGATGATTGAAAATCGATATGGCACGAACCTACCGGCCATTGTCTGTCGTGCATGGCAGTCGACGGTGATTTACATGGCAAGATTTCAAAAGAACGGCGAATCGAAAAGGGCACAGCGGATACATTCGGTCGGGAATCGCATTTCGACCGGTCGCACAACCGACAACCAAACACCGAAAACAAAGTGAAAACGAAAAAAAATTCCGTGATATGGATGGAATTGTCATCGTCAGTAATGAGAATGTTGATTGCGCGAAAACCATTATGTACCCACCACCGTTTCGCCTGTAAAATCGGGATCACATCTAGAATTGGACGCCGCAAATGGAGAGAGAGACCGAGACACCGAGACACCGACACCGAGTACATAATGTACGGACTGCCGATGATGCTAACCGTGCCGTTTGTTATGTGCAAGAGACAATGCTCTTGTTCAATTGCTGGCTGCTGTTTTCGGGCTCTGCTCTCTACGCCACACCGCGGCACTGTTGTGCTATGCTCTGCTCGTTGTCTTGAAGCATTCAATGCGTGGCGATGTGGCGATGTGACGGTGTGGTGTGGGTGCGCGTGTAGTCGTGCTCGTGTGTGTATGCGTTGAATTCACGATGAAATGAACAGCATGCAACGTTCACAGCATACCAAATGAATATCGAATGGTAGGGATAAAGAGGAGTTTACCGGGGCGTGTCTATGCACCGAAGTGTTTTTAGGCGCCGTATACCCTCCAGCTTTGTGAATCCGACTAGTTTGAATCGGTCGATTGCGCAGTGCGTATCATATGCGCGATTATGCGATTTTTGCTTCGAATTTTCAACAACGAAGTACGAACAACGAAACGAATAACGAGACGGCAAAAACGAATCCAAACACATTTTTGATGAACGAGAAATATATTACATGTGGAAAATCCATTTGAATGTTGGTTGAGTAAAAAATTTTCGCGTGGAAATTCGCCTGGACGCCACAAGAAAACGAGAAAAAGCGCGTTATTTTCCGCTTTTTATTATTTTGTTTTTCACCATTCGGTTTCGTCGCAAAACGAACAACCAACAACAACAAGAGGACGTGAAGAAAATCGCCGAAACAGAGCGTACGTGAACGTGAATCGCTTGACGGAAAAGGCCGCCAAAAAGAAGAAGAAAAAAAACGGGAGAAATTGTTTCGCCGAAAGAATTCCATTATCGAATTTCGTTGAAGCATCGCTCATCGCACATCGTTCATCGGTATTACTGCATGAATACGCCTCGTGAAAAAAAAGAAAAAAATTGTTGATTTTTCCGTTACTGTTCGTCGTGCTAACCAGATCCTGATGACATCATTCAGTTGGTTCGTGTAGTTGTAGTTGTCGTTCTAGTTCTCGGGCTCGTCGTGATAATCGATTCATGATTAAGCGCCAATAAAATCGAGCTAACCGTACAACTCCAAATGAATCGCTCCGAATAACGTCAAAATCGCACATAAACATTGAAATGTCATCGTAATTGTTCGCCGTCATGTTGTGGTTCTGTGTATAAATGCTTAGTGAAAACGCTTTTATTCGAATATAATTCATGGCTGTTGCATTATGTGATTCAATATTACCGTTAGAATAAACACACACACTCACACACTTACACACATCACACACACCACACACATACACTGAGAGACAAGCAAATTCACAGACAATTGCTTCTAGTTTCGCCAAATCGACGGGTCAACATTACATCGTGCTCCATTTCAAGTGCTGTTCGCATCAAACAGTCTGTTTGCGTTGAGTATCTTGGCTGCGAAAGTGATAAACGGATAGAAAGCCAAAAAACGAAAAAAAAAAAAAAAAAACTGTAAATCAATTTCTGAAAAGCCTTAAACACACGTGCCAAATTAATAACGCAATAGCAGTGGCCGAAACACAGTGCACGAATCGATAATCAAAGTTAATCAACAAGAGGGAAAAGCCCAAGAAAATCGCCAAAATCGTTTTCGACAAACAATCCGTGACCGACCGGTCAGATAGCGCATACACAGTTTTTCGTCGCGCGTCCCCCCTCCCGCAATCGTTTTCGCTTCGGACAAATCCACCCGCGTGTGACGGCATCTCCTCGTCCAAGACACTCTCGAACCGTTCATCTGAAACGCTCATGCATTGACACATTCACACACAAAACCGACATCAAGTCAGACCAAACTCTAAATGCAATCAACATTCAGGAACAAGAATATTTTTTGGAAATCGTAATTACCTGCAGTGCCTAATTTCGTGGAAAACATAGAAGCAGAATAGAAAGGAAACGCGAGTTTCCGTGTTTGTGTGTTGTCAACGGCGAAACTCGACAAGAAAAAAATCCATCGAAAGTCTAACCTAAATGTTTGGTGCCTTTTCCAGCAATTCTCAAATCGACATTTCGAAACGCAAAGCTTTTGTTGGACAAACGATCAACACCTCCGGAAAGGATCATTCACGCTGATTTCAACGCGAACTCATCGATAAACGCGCGCGCTGCGATTCAAATCATAACCAAAAACGAACAAAAAACGAAAAGAACAAAATTCGTTACAAAAACAACAAGTCGATATTGGATCTGTGTGTCGGCGTGGTGGTTGGCCTGGTTTGAGAGCAGCCAGCTGAAGCAGGTTGAATACGCGCTGCGTCTAATCAATCGTCTATCGAAGAGCCGAACCATCGGCCAGAGCAATTGCATGCGTGTGCTTCTCCGATCATCATTTGACGCTTTGAATATTTGCATTTTTATTGTTATTTAATTAATTCGTTATCGTTATCACTATAATTACTGTTGCTGCTGCTGCTGCTGCTGCTGAATGTTCATCGCACGTTTATTGTGTGATTGAGTGATTGGAAAGAGAGAGAGAGGAAAGAGAGATAGAATCATCGACGAAACCAAAAAAACCGTGCTCTTTTGTGTGCGCGTGTGTGTTTGAAAGGTGATTGAGCAGTGATTTATTGTGCTGATTGAAAGTCAATACGAAAGAAAAATTCGTCGAATTGCAAGCTAATTGCAATCACAATACTCGATATCGACATTTTGCGAACGTGACCCATCAGCACCAACAGCATTCTTATGCACTTCTTTCAGAGGAATAATCCGTCGGATTCGGATCAAAAATACATTATGGTATGATTGTTTTGTTCATTTGGATATCCACCCGAACCCCCCTCCCCGCCAATCTTCGCCGCATAAGTTATTCCGCAAAACCAACCGATCATTTCGGGATCAATTCTCAACTTTGGACAGTTCATTTTCGGTTGACTTATTGCAAATGCATTCACCGCTTTGAAATATCATTTAAATGAGTTTATAGACAAAGTTATTGCGAAAAGTATAAAAAATGAGAAGAATGGAAACAAACACAGAAATGCGAATGCGGGCGCTTGAATCGAATCGCGGGCTTCGTGTGCCAAGGCGTCATGTGTAAGACGGAGAGACGGTGAGGACTCGAAAGGTGGATCGAGGGAGAGAGTGCGAGAGAGAGGGCGAGTGTGAGAGAGCGAGAGAGCCAAAAGAAAAGAATTGACTGAACAAAATTAACCTTGCATCCGCAATTTATATTATTCTCTGTTCATTTATTAATATTCGTTTGGCTGATGATTTGTGCTGTATTATTCCGCTTTCGATTCTGACCGATGCTGGACGCTACAAATGCCCTGGCACCTTTAACTATGATGAAGTACAAAATACGGTTGTGTTTTCGGTTTATTCGTCTCTCGTTTCGTCGTTTCGTTTATTTCACTTCATTTCGGCTGTGATTTTCTGAACGCAACACACTCCACCAAACGGAATGAGCATCGCGACCGAGAACCATTCCGCAAAACGAATGAATGGAACTCGCTGAAAATCAATGAAACTACCACCGGCCACAGTCAGCATCCAGCAAGCGCACCAACAACAACACACCAGCACCACCATGGACGGACAAATATAAATAATTTTTTTTTTTTTTTTTTTGCTTTTCTTCCTTTTGAAGAGTTATTAAAAAACGCCAGGCAATGCGTTGGCTGTTTTGCATAATAAACCTGTTCATTTGCTTTGTCTCTGATGCTCCACAATGCCAAACGAATCGATCGCGCGGCGTTTCTTCGGCTGGCGAGTGCGATGGTGATTGTGTATTCGTGTCTTGTGTGTCTTCGTACGTTCAACATGAATATTTATATTTTTTGTTGCGATTCATACTATCGTGCTTATGGTGCATTATAACCAAATGAATGAATGAATGAGGCAACAACAACAACAAAATAC
>JANSTV010066241.1:0-11253 GCA_027564135.1 Lestremia cinerea
CCTACTCGAAGGGGGGTTTCCCCACAGCTCAGCTCGCGTTGTGAGTGCCTTCAATCAACCAAAATTTCGAATAGTTACAAAGTAACGGCCTTCAGGCGTTGCTTTCCAAAAAAATTTTTCGAACAATTTGTTTTTCATACATTTTGGCCAGACGTGGGCATCACGTAGTTGACTCGCAGCAAACTTTCGGGAACTTTAATAACGCAAGGAAAGTTCATATCCGGGTTTTGGATTTGAGTTGGTGTTTTTCCGGTTGATTGAAGGGGAAACACACTCAACCAAAATTTCGAATCGTCAAATCAACCTTGGCCCATGACCTCACATGAGTATGGAATGATAGCGAAGATCCAAGTTTCACAGTTCAGAAATCGCATTTCCAACCGCTGAAAAGTTCTGTGCCGACTCGTTGGCATAGTCCCCCCTTTATTAAAAGCCGTATTCCTTTTGTCTGTCTGTTTTTCTGTTTGTCTGTTTGTCTGTCTGTTTGTCTGTCATCATATTTTTGTCATCATATTTTTGTCATCATATTTTTGTCATCATTCCTTTGTCATCATGCTGACACGGGGAGCTTTAGGAGCTTTGGATGCTTTGAGAGCTTTTGGCACTAAGAGAGCAAAATTTCAAGAATAAATTAATTTTATTAACTTGAGACTTCAAATTGGAATCACAACTCAAAACAAAATCACACAAACATAAGACGGATATCAGCTTTGAAAATAAAAAAATGCATTCCAATCCATTAGGTGCTTTTATTGCGACCACCACGAATTATTTTCGAATACTTTTTGAAAAATAGCAAAATAATTCGTCACATTCGCACCCGCATCGACACAATCCACGCGCGCATCTTGCTACGCTCTTCTGTAGTGCGTGTGCACGCATACAATGCACCGTTATCAGCCGCACTCGTTGCGCATTGCTGTTTAAAGCAGTGCAAAGTGACACGATCGGTTATGCTGAAGCACTGCACTTGCACAGCACAGGACAACGAGTGTGACTGTGAAAGGTTGACGTATATTTTGCTATTCAAAATAATTCTAAAACAATTTAAAAAAAATCGAAAATGATTTTGCCGAAACCGTGGTTTGAAAATAAATCGAAAACATTTCGAAAATAATTCCAGAAAAATAGAAAAATAGGAAATAGAGAGGGGATTGTATGAAAAAGTATTCGAGAATAATTCGTTCGAGGTGGTCGCAATAAAAGCACCTAATGATTTGATTCCATCCCAAGATATTTGTCCAATTTCCTTCGTTTGTTGTAATTTCATCCGTTAAATTTCGCACCGCATTTAGAGGCTGCTCTTGATATCAAGAGAAGAATATTCTTCTTCTTCCCTTCAACCAATTACATATTTCTCACGGCTTTCGCGAAACCACCAGAAACGAGTTCCAACATCATTCGTTTTTTCTCGTACTCTGCTGCTTTCACGAAACTCCTCTCAAATTGTCGAATGGCTACATGCACAGTTCCCATCAGGGAGTCGGAGGATCAAAAGAAAAAGAGAAATTCTCCGGATAAATTGGTCGGCGGCGGAAGATTAAGGAGAAAGACTTTCGCAATCGAGCTGGCGGAAGATTTTTCGATTATCAGTTTCCGGAGAATTTTTTTCGCAAGTTAACGAATCTGAACGGCGCATTACTGAGCTGCTGACAGTTGATAGTGCTGATAGTGCTGACATTGAGCCAACTTCATCACGGTGAAGGACGCATGTGAATTTGATTGAGCTCTCTGTTTAAAGTTTTGAAAATTGATTTTCGCTTTATTTTCGCGATTTTTGATCGTTTTCTTCATTTACTCATCAAGGACATATGTATTCTGTATTTTCTGTCAACCACTGCTTTGATTTCTTCGAAGTATGGCACGTGGCACCGTCTTGTTGGGATGTGTATTCTCCTTCAGGTGACTGCAAGGCAGGAATACTCGGCAATAAATGTTCCTTGAGGTTGCTTTGATACTTTTCAGAATTGACTGTACCTTTTATGAAACACATTTGGCCCACTCCGCGTGCGGACATGCAGCCCCAAATCATTTGGGAAGCAGCGAACTTGACGGTGGTGTTCAGACAATCGTTGAACATTGCCCCATATTTCTTCCGCAACACTCGCTTCGATTTCACGCCCGGCATGACCTCGAATTTTGATTCATCACTCCAAATGATACTGTTCCATTGTCTTATCGTCCAGTCTCGATGTTTCTTTGCCGATTCCAGCGTGAAATTGGTCGGACATGGTCTCATATCGCTTTGCTTGATAAACATACTCTCAGCTACATCCTGACACGGCGCAAATGCAAAAAAAACTCGATAACTTAAAAAGAAGGCAGGTGTTAATCACACAACTTCAACTTCCCCCGTCAATTCAATGCCCGCATATCATCAATAATCAAGGAGAGAACAACGGCTGCATACCGTAAATCGTTTGAATAAAAATGCAATGACATACGCAACGGCAATGACATGTTTCGTCAAATAAAACAACTGTCAAGCTACAAGCGTCGTGAAAACATTAGAAAAACAATAAAGGTGAACGGAGTTCCATTAACGGAACGTACACAGCTGGCAAAGGTCTTTGCGACTCACTTCAACAATGTAAAGAGAGAAGCAGCAGAGAGAGAGCTACGCTGCTGGATGAAGAATGTATAATGCGAGAAACACAGGATTGCTTGGATAATACTCCGATTTTTGAATTTGACAACCAGTTCACGGCCGACTCCACCAGATCAACGGTGCTTTGTAGTCAAATGACAAGTCCGGCTGATCTTTCGAATGAACTTCGTCGTATCAGACCTAAGCACTCTTCCGGCCCAGATGGAGTTTCGAACGCAGCACTCAAGAAGTTGCCACAGTGTGTTCTGATAATGCTCTCAATTGTATTTAACCATTGCATAAACATTAAAGACTTGCTGCCAGAGGAACAGTTTGGATTCAGAGCTGGGCGTTCAACGTTACAACCGCTTCTCATGTGCGCATCACGAATTGCCAATGGACTCAATGTTGGACAAGCCTCGATTGTCGTGACGTTGGATTTGGCAAAGGCATTCGACTCTGTTTGGCTTCGTGCGTTGATATACAAGCTCAAGAACTTGGGAATCAGCACATCGCTTGTTATGTTTTATGCTAGCTTCTTGTCGGGACAAACGATGAGCACCCTCGTGAATGGAAAGTTGTCCACAAGGCGCAATGTCGGCACAGGCGTACCGCAGGGAGCAGCTTCGTCTCCAGTCCTTTTTCTGTGCTACTTGATTGGATTGCCAAAACCACGCCACCTCTCGATTACATCGCTTTCGTTTGCAGATGACTTTGCAGTGATTGCGACAGGCCCTTTGGAGATCATGCAAGATTTGGTTAACGAGTATTTGGAACGAATCAAGGCTTTTTATGATAGATGGAAGGTGAAGGTCAATGCAAACAAGAGCTCGTGCTGCATCGTTTTTGGCTTCAAATATAGACTTGTGCCGGCGGACAGACGTGCCTGCAAAACAGTGACGATACGATACGGGACTCAAGACATTCGGACGAAGGACACAATCAAATACTTGGGGGTCACTATTGATCAAAACTTCAGTTTTGTACGTCAGGTGGACTCTATGATCTCAAAAGTCGGCAAGACCATCGCTATCTTTCGTAACTTGCTCCGAAGTAGCCTCCTGTCTCAGGAGGTTAAGAAGACGGTATACCTGGCTACTATGAGGTCTCTTATTTATTTATTTATTTATTTATTTCTTTCTTTCCTATGCAATGCGTGAGATGTTTCCATCTCATGCTGGCTGAAGAGCCAATATGTATAGTGTCCCTATCTGCCCTTCCTAAACAAAAGCTAGCTAACCTAACTTCCCTAAGAGAGGACAGCTATCTTCAACTCTTCCGCAATCCGTAAAGTTGAAGAACACTGCTTTTTAACGAGGAAACCTCACAAAACCTCGTCCACATTCAGAAGGAATGCAGAAACAAGAGCTAAAACTTAAAGCTAAAAAGTATCATCGTGAGTGAAGTGCCCATTTTGAAGTCTCAGCTGGCGTATGGATTTGTTTTGTGGGCGGGCTTGTCGGCTCACCAAATGGAAAGGATCAGGATGGCAGAGCGACAGGCACTTCGTTTTGTTTGTGAGGCGAAGAGAACTCCGGAGAATTATAAGTATCTGGCCAACGATCAACTCTACGAAAAAGCGGGGGTCGAGCGGGTTGACGTCAAATTGGGAGAGGGGACCCTACTGGAGGGGGCTTTTAACTCTCAAATCGACATGATCAAGGCAGAAATGTCAAGGGCGGCTGATCCGGGCGACAGAAAGTACATCACGCCACAGAAACTATTGCAGCTGATGCGTGAGGGCACATTCGTTGTGAATGGGGTGGCCACGTTGTATCACAGACGGTCGAGACGGTTCTCCAGTCTATGCTTAACTTAATTATTTGTTCTTTCGATTAAAAGTGAATTGGCCGGCATTCATGTTGCAAATGTTTTTATGGATGGGACTACACGGTTATGGGCAGGGTTTTATGCCATGAGCTTTCCCTGGCAGCCAAAAGAACTCAACGAGCAGGCTGTGTAGCGCTCAATTCCACAGTAATTTTTCAGAGATTTTATTATCCCCCCTTCATTGAAAGCCGTAGTCCTTTTGTATGTCTGTCTGTTTGTCTGTTTGTCTGTCTGTCTGTCTGTTTGTCTGTTTGTCCGTCATCATTTCTTTGTCATCATGCTGACACGGGGAAGTTCGTAGGCGTATATTGGCTCTTGGCACTAAGGATGCCTGAGACCTCTGGGAGCTTTTAGAGCCTTTGGAGCTTTAAAAGCTTTTGGACTTTTGGGAGCTTTTGAAACCGCAAAAAAAATGAATTTTATTCGTCTTTCTTTTGCCCCGCCAATTTGGCGGGTTACCCCTCTTCTTGTTTTTTTGTTGTCATTCCTTACGTTACATTTGCAAGCGATTTAAATTTTGACACCGGACGATAAACAACATAAGCTCACCAAAATGATGTAAGACTCGAGATTATCTCACATTAAATAAATTTGACCAAAAAAAAAAAAAAAAGTGCTGACATTGATATTTGATCTATGACAAACGTAATTGCAAATGCTTCGTGTTCGATATCATTTGATTGTGAGTGTTCGGTTATTGTTTGGATATTAACGGTAAGTGTTATTCGGTCATTTGGATTTTGGCTGTGCAATTGGAGTGTTGTTGAATTGAATCATATTTTCGGCTATGAGGGGAACCGAATAAATCCTGATATGTTAGCAGACCAATTGCTCATTGCTTTGGATAAATGATGTCATCGTTGTTGCCACAAATGAATTTTTTTGCTTTTACTCTTTTACACCATCACCAACACAAATTTCACTAATTTCAGCGATTTTTTTTGCGGAAGATTTTTTCGGAAGATTTTTTCGATTTTTTGTGGAGGATTTATGATCATTTTTGATGCGGATTATTCCTCCAGCAAATTCCGGCGGGAAATCAGAGCGGAAGATTTTTCGATTATCAGTTTCCTCCGACTTCTTGGTTAAGACTGACGTAACTCGTTATGACCAAAATATGATGGACTCCCCCTACCATAGTTGCGCCAGTATTACTTGAAAGTACTTGAAAGTAAGTAAGTAAGTATCAAGTATACTTACTTAAGAAATTTGCGTACTTGTACTCACTTACTGGAAAAATTTCCGTACTTGTACTTAAAGTGAAGTATGTATTATATTACTTAAATCGCCATACAATTTTTTTTTCGCAATCGCGCGAGCGAATACATTTGATGGACTACCTCGAAGTATTTGCGCCAATCGCTTTTGCTCTTGACCGCTTGCAAGGACAAGGCGCATCGCTTTATGATGAATTATTCCCGTCATTAATGGCGATCCCACGAAAATTGTTAGCCATTGAGAAGGCTGGCATGGATAACACGGACATTGCGAAATTCGTTCGAGAGCGTTTGGAGATGCGATTCAAGCCTTTTTTTGATTTTAACGTTGAAAATCAAAGCGTGAAACTTGCGCTCTTAGCCACCTTGACGAACCCACAGTTCAAAAATAAGATTTGGCTTAGCAAGATCGATCGTTCGCAAGAGCAATTAGTCGCATTCGACGACTTGCTTGTAAAATCACTCGTTAAAAACAAAATCGAACAGGATTTGAACAAACGGAACGAACGACCAAGCATGAATACGAGAAGATGTTCGAATTTTCGTCGTCGGACGATGAACCAACTATGATGCTCTCGTCGTCCCTCCTCCCTACAAATGAAACAATGAAAGCCTTGGTTCATCAATTTTTATTCGAGGGAAATACGATGGCGGTTTTTGAAAATGACGTATATCGGCCCATCATAGATGTTTTCCGCAAGACGAACACAGTGATGCCGTCATCAGGTTTCATCGAAAGACAAGACAATTCTCTCCCTCGAATGACATTTTGTGGAAGAAACTTCAACGATTAATCGAACACCTGATGTTGTTGAAATACCAAAAGTGAACCGGTACTCTACAAAAATTCTGTTATTGATCTGAAGCTGAATCTGAATTACTTTTGATAAATTGAACTCAACTTTTCACTTTTCCCTTCTTCACTTCTTCACACTTCCCGTTTACACCGAAAAAATGACAAATTTTCGGCTAACTTCTGATTCTGAGGCGGAACGTACTTACTTACTTATTTTTCAAGTAAGTAAGTACGATTTCGTACTTACTTACTTGAAAAATATTTCGCGTACTTACTCACTTACTTGCTTACTTACTGCTACAAATCGCGTACTGGCGCAACTATGCCCCCTACTCACTTCTGTAACTCGTGAATTCGTCTCTCGACTGGTCAATGCCCGTTTTCGATGGATGCGGCTCCATGAATATGCGATTTCGGTTCCTCCATTCATCTTCCGGCCAAGTTCAAAGCTTTCATCGACGAGCCAGGCGTCTCCACTCGAACAAAGTCGCCCTTCTGTATGCAAAGTCATTCAGTGCGAAATCCAAACGAGCTCCAGACTGTCGACAAACGGAAGCAAAAATACGCGCGTTCGTTGAAAGCTGACTGAGGCTATAATGCGCCGAAAAAAAAATTATTCCATTCCAAATTTATTTATTTTTGGCAAAAACAACACCTAAACAAGGTGAAGGGAGCTTTTGATAACAGAATTGACCCCTGCACCCAACGCCAACTTTAACCGTCGCGAGGCTGTCTGTCTGAAATAAGTGCTTGGACGACGGCTGCATCGCTCGGTAGGTTCCGCTGAAATGAACACTAAATCACCGCAACGGTCTCTGCGACCACAAGTGGTGTTCATTCCCTTGGAATCTGGCCCAATAGATGACCCGATCGCAATGCGATGATTCAATCAGTTTCGCCCTGTTGAATTGCGATGTCGCGCATGTCGTCCATCAAATGATCGTCTTTTATTAACAAAACGATAAATCTTCGAGCGAAAGTGTCCGTCAAATGAGGCTAAATATAAATATTGCGGTTTGTTTTGCGTCGTTTTGCATCATTTATTGTTCGAAGTACTTCGTTTTTGTGTGATTTCCGTTCGCGCCACAGCCACATCGGTTTATCGCCTCTGTCATTGACTAATGATGGAATGAGATACATAGAAGCTGACGCAAGGTCAGCGTCTGGTCGGAGCGAAAAAACTTGTTCAATCGCCCGCGTCATCACATGAAAGCGCCTGCAGTTGATTTTCGAGGCGCAGCAAAGTGAGAACGATGCGATTGACGTAGGTCGATTCGAATTTTGAAGATAATTTGTTTTTGAAGAAGAACTGATAAGTTCTTCTCACTTAGTCAACATTGGCACAGCGCAAGTATTGCGACTTATCGCTTCATGCCTCTGGAGGGGAAGTGGACTCACGTTTGGACTGCAAAAAGGCTTGACTCGAAGGAAAATGGGGTGCTTATGAAATTCGAATTCCGGACATAAAAAGGAAAGTCAGTAGACGTGGATTGGCTTGGTTCAGTTTGGTTCGGTATTGTTCTTATGCGTTGTCGTTAATGACTCGGCGAATGGGCGTGTTGAGAACGAACTCGCTCCCAGCTAACTCATCCAGGCGAATCAATTGATTCGGACGCTTCGATCGACTATTTCCGGATGAGCAAATTACGATGCAATTTCAGGGTCTATCGTTTTTTGCACATCCACTTGGCGCAGAACAATGCGATGTGGGACCGGCAACGAGCAACTTTACGAATGTTCGCTCGAAAATAAACGCCGATCTCCGCCAAACCAAATAAATCTCTCGAGCGCAGGATAATGCGATGAGACCGATGAGTTGTTCGAAAGTAAATACAACCCACGTAATTCATCGGCAAAAATCGCAGACGAGACTGACCGAGAGCAAGCAAAAGCATGGATTCAAAACGATCGATTCGATTTTCACGCGAGCCCCGACCCTGACTTGGCCACTCAACGCCAAAATTAGACGCAATTTAAAGGACCTCACTCAAAAAACTTTCGCAACCCGACAGAGTGTTCATTCCAAAGTCTGACATTCCACACTTAATCCCGGCACAATGCCGCATCGCATGCGTCATCTTGAACGGACGATGGAGTTATTGTGCCGGGATTTAGCATAAATTGTCATAAATCACAACCAATTCTTTGTCGAGAAGCTGTTGAGGTGTGTTGCGAACACACGTGATGAGCATGTTTGAAAGGAGATGAGACTACGCAGACAAATGACGTTGTCAAGCGACAATACGAGCCAAACAGATCGATAAGTTCTTCTCACTTAGTCAACATTGGCACAGCGCAAGTATTGCGACTTATCGCTTCATGCCTCTGGAGGGGAAGTGGACTCACGTTTGGACTGCAAAAAGGCTTGACTCGAAGGAAAATGGGGTGCTTATGAAATTCGAATTCCGGACATAAAAAGGAAAGTCAGTAGACGTGGATTGGCTTGGTTCAGTTTGGTTCGGTATTGTTCTTATGCGTTGTCGTTAATGACTCGGCGAATGGGCGTGTTGAGAACGAACTCGCTCCCAGCTAACTCATCCAGGCGAATCAATTGATTCGGACGCTTCGATCGACTATTTCCGGATGAGCAAATTACGATGCAATTTCAGGGTCTATCGTTTTTTGCACATCCACTTGGCGCAGAACAATGCGATGTGGGACCGGCAACGAGCAACTTTACGAATGTTCGCTCGAAAATAAACGCCGATCTCCGCCAAACCAAATAAATCTCTCGAGCGCAGGATAATGCGATGAGACCGATGAGTTGTTCGAAAGTAAATACAACCCACGTAATTCATCGGCAAAAATCGCAGACGAGACTGACCGAGAGCAAGCAAAAGCATGGATTCAAAACGATCGATTCGATTTTCACGCGAGCCCCGACCCTGACTTGGCCACTCAACGCCAAAATTAGACGCAATTTAAAGGACCTCACTCAAAAAACTTTCGCAACCCGACAGAGTGTTCATTCCAAAGTCTGACATTCCACACTTAATCCCGGCACAATGCCGCATCGCATGCGTCATCTTGAACGGACGATGGAGTTATTGTGCCGGGATTTAGCATAAATTGTCATAAATCACAACCAATTCTTTGTCGAGAAGCTGTTGAGGTGTGTTGCGAACACACGTGATGAGCATGTTTGAAAGGAGATGAGACTACGCAGACAAATGACGTTGTCAAGCGACAATACGAGCCAAACAGATCGATTTCTCACTGAAATGAACTCAGCAAATCGGAATTCAAAACTTCGTTTCGAGCGATCTTGTCAGCTTGTCAGAGGCTTGTCGGTGGATTGAGATGGTCTCGCAATGATGACACAGTTTGCCAGTACTTCACGCATTGCGCATGCGTGGTCGATTGATAGCAAGGCGATCCCTTCCCGTTGAGCGCAAGGACCGTCTTTCGGCTTTCTTTTGCATGCGCAGAGGGGTGTCGACAATTCGGGCTTGTTGCGGAGTCTTCTGAAGCAAATTGACAGCCTGCAGTGGAAAGGCTTCTTTGACGAGGCAAACCTCAACCAAAAGCGGTTCAACGGGTTTAACGTTTACCGTGCACAACACACAACTACCACTAACCGCCTCATTTCGATCATTATTACATTATTTAAGTAAAATTAGACGTTTGTCCGCTCTAAACACCGTTTTCACATTAAATGCCGTTGAGGGCATTCATCAATCGTTTAAAACTATCATCTCGATGCCAGCTCAAAACGAACAATCTAAAAACAATTTACGGAGCGATTTAATTCAATTTTAATTTCGATTCAACTCGAATGATGGCTTTAGGAGTTCGTCAAACGGCTGATTGAGGGGGGACTCGACGAATGGTTGCTGGCAATTCAGGCGCTGAATCTAGGAGCAAGCCTTGGGCTCAATCGACCGGTCGCTGAAAATGAAATGGAATTAGGCTGTCGAACTGTCGATGGAGCCGTTTGTTATCCATCGATCAGCCGAATGCGATGTGTATTTGAGATGTTTTACGTGAGAATACGAGCAAGACGTCGTTGACGGTCTTGCGTCCGGGCTGTGAGCTCAATCACGAATTGCATCATTCGGTCATCCGTTCGAATCTCAGTGAGAAAGCGAGATGTTTTATTCTCTAAAATGACACATCAATATACTGCAGGAAGTGAGCCTTACGTAGAGCATTTCACGTCAGCGAGCGATTCGGCCGAAAACGAAATTCGATCGATTCTGTGAAAATACCATTCATTCACACACATCAAATCGTCTCGGTGCAATTGCTTTCGACAGAACCCCATCATTACGATTCCGTCAGCCGAATTGGCGATCCGAAGAAAAGCTGGCCGGACGGGTCCTGCAGTTAGGAGCCATTTCTTCCTAGCAACGGTCATGGGAGACTGAGCAGCAAGGTCGAATTAGGTTCTTTCATCACCTCAATCTGGTTGCAAATCTCCGCGCGGGCACGCCCCGGAGTTGAACAAAAAAAACCGTACTCGGCCCGAAACTGCTATGAGAACTGACGCTGAGGCTCGTAACGACAAATCACATTCGCATTGGCAGTGCAATCATGATTTGCTCGTCTCATTCGGTTCGTTCGGGCGACGTTGCTCGGGTTCGCAGTGAGACTCACCTCTAAACGTCACTTAATATAACTAAATGTTGTGATCATTCTAAATTAGAAATATATTTCATACACCAGCTGCCAGTGCTTAGCGAGTTAATTGGAAAAAATGAGATGAAGCGAGCATGCACGAAACGGAGATCAGTTCGCATCGATCGGAAAGTTAGAGAATTGTATTTTGTAGTTCGAAGTTCTCCGGAGATAAAAATGCATACGAAATCGTCCATCCAGTCGGG
>JANSTV010066252.1:0-11250 GCA_027564135.1 Lestremia cinerea
ATTTCTCACACGAGTGTTGTTTGCCAGCAAATTGGAAATGAAATGGAAAACGACCAGTTCCGATGTGAGATTCCGTTTGAGTGAGGGTTCGGTTCGTGTGGAGCGATTCTTGGTGGTCGATGATGGACGAGAGATATTCAGAATGATTCAGTGCAAGCTGGAGGCAACGAATCTCGAGGCAATCGAAACGGCGTGACGAAATCGATAAACTGCGAATTGAATCTTTAGCGGTGAAAAAGCCAAAGCAAAGGGTCGCAAACAATTACCTGCAACGCACAATGCAGATTGCAATGCAACGACGCACACAAACGGAACTGGTTGAAATGTCAGAATTGATAATTTATGACTTTTGGACGAGTTGTCCCCTGTTGGCTTGTTCGCTTGTTCGCTTGTTTGCTCATTTCAGGATGGTTCGGGTGCCGTTGCAAAGATTGGCTTGAAAATGCTTGCGTTGGCTGGCCGACCGACTACGACTATCTGCGTCTGTTGAGACAGGGCCGTTTAGGGACGAATCACTGATTTCAGGTTCATTGCACTTTTCCTCTCTCTTTGCTCGACCACTGCTCGTTCTCATTCTCGCCAACTGGCCCCCGAATTTTCTTTTCCGAAACCGCACATAACTCACAGACGATAAGCAAAATTGAAAATAATTCATGCGATTGTCACACCAGAAATTCATTAAACATTGCATTTGCTCTTCTTTGTTCGGCAAATATATATTGAATTAAATCCAGTGGCATTTCGGCAACAATGCTTTCCATTTTCCGCGTTCAACCCGCTCAACGGCACCAACAACAACAGACACGTTGACAGAAGAACGAGAGAAAACACAAAAAAAATTTGGGCCATTATTATTTTATATTCGCGAAAAGCAACAAAAGCAAACGGACGAGAAAAAAAAACGCGACGAAAAGAAGAGAAAAAATCATTTCAAAAAACCATAAAATAATAACAAAATGCAAACTCACCCAGCGTGCAGCATGCATTTCGTTGTGTGTGTGTGTGTGTGTGTGGGGCTGCCAGCTCCAATGCCTGGGCTCAACGTTGAAATTTTCCAAACAAAAATATTTTATCCCGAATAATTGCAGACACATAAATCTTCGGTTGTTCGGCTCTCGTTCGGCATTTGCAACAATAACGATTTGAGAATGGACGCTTCGGTTGGCGAAGCGACGATCCACCATTGAATGGCACTCAGAGTGGAAACGAACCATTTATGGTAAAGTTTGGTTTGGCTTTTAGCGATGGCACGCAACCAATTATGGTGAAAGCTTAGCGGAGCTTTCCGTCAGAGGGCGCTGCGTACGCTGGGGTTGTTTGGGGACGGAGCTGCCTGTTTGGAAAGCGATTGAAAGCCCTCGGAGTCGCCTCGGACGAAACGAAGCAACTGTTGAATTCCTCCGTGGCGTCCTTCCGCAGCAATTACGTCGAGAGCACGTCTCATACCGCATCAGCAATGCATGTCACACATGCATTCATTAGCCATTCTCAGATTGTTGAACGTTTGACGGGACAACCGAGCAACCCATCGAACCGGTCGACATCCTTTCTTGAACGTTTAATGCAAAGATAATGACCGCGTCGACGTGAGGCTTGTCGTTCTCAGCTGAAAGGCAATTAAATCACCGATGCGATTCTGTGACAGATACAATCAACGCGACCGGCAGATTCGTGGAGAGTGGACGCTGTCAAATGAGTCGTCATCTTTTGATGGCTGCAGCCCCACCGGTGAGAAATCAATTAAACACCGGGCCCATTGTGACGCGACGCTTGGCCACGACGACGATTAAACACCGCAATATCCGCGTGCGCCAATTAAAATGGCATCTGGCCGCCGTCGCCGCCGCCACGGATGAGTGTACCGCAAGTGCAATTATGTTTGGCGGGCAGCGAGTTCATTCCGTGGGCGCGCGGTCACTGCGATGCCCTGCACAAGATCAAACTGACCCAGAAGGCAGATCGCCGGTCGATTCGTGACTTCGTCGCTTTGCTGTTGCTCCAAATGCGATATGATTAGACGAGGCCAACAAATTAGATTTCGAAATGAAATTGTTTCGATTCGAAAATGGTTCGGTTGTTTGGTAATTGGTCGCTCGTTGCTGTTGCTGTTGGTTGCAGCCGAAAGGGTCGTCGTTTTATTCTGTGCTTTTTACGGGTTTTTCTCTTTCTTTTTTCTCGCTCCACTCTCGCGTTTGATCAAACAACCGACGCAGACGATCGATTATGGACTCGATGTGGAAAAAATTATTTGATATCGACGGATAATTGGTCGTAATTTGTGGGAGCGCACGATTTTTCTTTGTTGTTTTTGTCGATTCGATCGCTTGGTTTGTTGTTGTTGTTTTTTCTTCTTCTTCTTCGTCTTTACTGCTTTTTCTTGTTCTTTCTTTTTTTCGATTGGCTTTTGGAAAATTTACCGAAGAAGATGTTGGTTTCGAAAATGGCTCACGAATCGTCTTGGACGCCATCATTGATGGAACTGGTTTTCGATTCGTTTTTTTCTTCTTCTTCTTCCTCCTCCTCGAGGATTGATTCATTCGCCGGAATTTCGATGATTTCACGACATTCAACTTGCATTCCCTTCGCGTCAAAACACGAGACCCTGGTCGAGGATGGGAGTGAGTCACAGACGAGCCAAAGAGCTGACAATTGAGTGACTAATCGCTGTGTCGGTGTGCATTTTAATCGCTCTGATAATTACGATGCGGACGTTGAAACGATGAGATTTGTTATCGTCGATGGTTGCTGCTGTTCATTCCGGCATTGTTTGCAGTCAACGCAGTCCATCAGCCGGGATAATTATTGCGATGCGTTTCAAAGCAGTCACATTGCGTCAAACGGACGTGACCAACATGTTGGAAGGCTACTGTGGGCGTATTCGGATGGTTCGCCTTGGAATCGAGTCAGGTGGGTCGAAGCGGGGACTTTGGAGCGTCATCGACAAACACACGTCCATCCAGTCCGTGTTGCCTCCCGTTTATTGACATATCCCGCAGACCTCGTCATGACGCAGCGCTGGATCAAAACCAACTTCGAAAAGGGTTGCTTTTGCCATCTTCGCCTCGGGAGGCGTTCAAAACGCTTTCAATATTCGTCGCGTCATCGAGCTTTGTTCGATGTCGGATTTCAAAACCGAAATTATTCAACGATGACACCGACTAATCCCGAAAAATCATGTTGTTGTTTCTCGTCATCGGTTCCGTTTGGCAAATCGTCGTTCGCCGTTCGTTGACGTTTTTTTCTCTCTTTTTCTTCTTCTTCCGCCTTTCGGTGCGTCGCTCATCGAGTCTCCGGGTGACAAATGAGCCTCACCATGTTCCTTTTGTGATGACGACGTCTTTCATTTGTTGCACGAATGATTCAATCACAAAACAAAATGAGAATCATCAAAGAGTTTGTGTGAATTCCTTGTTGGCGGGCGGAAGGACACCCGGGAATGTCAATAAAACGCAAGGATTATTAATGACGAGGACGGCGAAGACGTAAATTAGAATTTGATTATTCGCCACGGTCTCGCTGGCGACACATTCTAATCCTTTGGATTTGCCGTTCGAGTCCGCCTCCAGATCATTGTCTCGACCACTTCATTCCTTTTCTTTCTCGCAAAAAGCACCAGCCGTTTTTTTTTTTCGTTTTCAAAAGGAGCTCGTGTCAGAGCTCGTGTCAGAGCTCGTGCCGGAGCAGCGGTCTGCCGCAAAGGAATGCACTTTCGTTTTAGCATCGCACGTGGTTTTTTCACAGTTTTTTTTTCTGTTTGTGCAAAAAATAGCTTCAGAATCGACCCAGTGGTCAAACCACCGAGCAGATCTAATCGTCTACGGGTTAGTGTCCGATCGCTTCCGGGTCTTCCAAATGAAGCATTAAGGACCTATCGCGATGTCATGGCAGGAATCGACTGTTCAAGCTCAATCGTTCACTTGCAAAGCCAAAATGCACGTGCGCAAATCGTCGGCTCCATCTGCCAGTGCATTTCCACAGTGTGGCATCGACCAATCGTCATTTGCCTGGGTTCGATGGTTATCGCGCACCGAAAAACAAATTTCTATTTTGGTTCTGGCCAAATCAAAGTGAGCCCAAAACAAAAGCGATTATCGTCCGACAGACCAAACCAAACAAAACGGCAGCCAACCTTTTTGGTTCGAAAACGCATTCGAGGCACACGTCGCTCAAATTCTTGCCAAACCAGAAAAACGGTACGACGTCGATACCGTCGTCCAAAACGGACAAATATCACGAAAACGCTGGCATTCCAAATAGTTCATTACCTTCGACGAGCGAGCGATAAGGCATCGAGTCCCATTGTGCGTGCGTCGGTTGGCATTCAAATTGAATTTCATCGTCTCGAATCACCACACACCAATTTTAGACAATTCCAAAATGACTGCAAAGTTCCTCCCGAGCGACGATGGTCAATTACGTCGAGAATAGAATTCGCTGGAAAGCGATCGAAATGACTGAACCCATTCTGGGAGCTAACAAGGTTCTTTATCGCCTTCGTATCGCCGTCATTGCTGAATGGAAATTTCTGCGTTTGGCCATTTGTTTGCGGGCGCGCTCGTTCTCAAGGTGGAATTAGCCGAAATTGCCTGCGAACCGACTGCGAACAATCGACCCAGCCGGATCATTAAAACCGATTCGGGAATGAATCTCATCGCTACGCGCAGCCGCAATCCGATAGTCATCATAATCACGTTGGTTCGCCAATCAGAAACAGAATGAAACGCTTGTTGTTTTTTTCGGCTTTGTTCGTTTTGATTCGGTTTGTGTTGAACGATCGGTGGTCGATCGATGTCGAATTGTTGACATGTCGGCAAGTGGTTCGTTCGGTTCGAGTATTTTTACCCTGCGGCCATGAGTTGTTGTCGATGCAGCTTGTCGCATCGATCCAGCCCCAGTCAAGCATCCACAAACAAGTCTGAATTTGAGTGATCTGTGTCGCCTGTTGACATCGATTCCGGTGAAGCGCTCAGTCGCATTGCATCGACTCGACGACACAGAGACAAACGAGCTCGTCTGCTGCTCAACAATAATCACTATTCATCCTTTGGCGTCGAAGCAATTGGACAATTTTTCTGCGAATTGGTTGCCGGCCGTCGCTCGGTGCTCGAGTTACCTTGTGGCGACTTGGACGCTAGAACCAGCCGCTTCAATCCAAATCATCAGAACCAGTTTGAACATTTTCAAGATAATTTTTTTCTCGAAGCTGAAGCTCCTGATAATCAAGCTGGAAATAGCCACGTTGACTCATCGACGACGACCATCCAAACGAGAACTCTTTCCAACAAAGCCACAAGTCATTAGCCCAATTTCGACTCCACGTTTCCGATAAAAACGATTCCCTCAAACAATCGCACCGTTGGAAATGCATCGGTGAGCTATCGGTGAGCCATCGGTCACATGCCAATCACTGAATTGTTGGATGAATTCCGTTCGAGAACTAGTTTGAATGACACCACCACCGTCTCGCACCGTTCGATGCTTCAACACAACGACACAAAACCAGCGATTGATAAAACGACAAAAACGCATTGAAATCGGCCCGTTTCTTATCGTCGTCGTGGATTTCGTGCAAGTCGTCAATCGTCTTAGTCGTCAATGGACTGGTCAAGCGTTGACAATAGTCGTGAATTTCGTGCGCTCGTCGTCTGTAGTGCACTGTACAGACTCGCTCTCTTTCTGTGAATTGTTTCGAGTGGTTTTCAGTGGTTTGGTCAAATTCCAATAAATTCATAAAAACTGTAAAAACAAAGCAAATAACCGTAAAAATCGTGAGCAACTCGTCCAGTGGTCGATTTACAGTGTGCCAAAAAAGACAGTCCTCCAAATCAGTGAGTGTCGTGCTGCATGTCCATCGGTCATAACTTAACGATTCTAATTATTACGAGACGTCCCACTCAGACTAATTTCCAAGCATATCGATTTATTGGTAGGTAACAGACCATCGGTGTCCGAACGGTTATGTCCTCGATCATGGTCAAACATGGTCGAGCACGGCATGATGTGGCGTTGCATCAGTCGGTGGACTGGACATTGCGGCAATCCGTCCGACAAATTTGCTCGTTTTGTTTACGTCGATGGCTCGTTGTTCAACCACTTAACTGACAATCCTTTGGCAATTTTCCAAAAATGCAAATAATCTGTCCGCTCGAATCGACTCCGCTCAAAGTTGTGTAATGACCAGTGTCCGATGGCTCGGTAATGACCGATTGGCGTCCTTGTTCTCTCTGTCATCTCACTCGTCGTCATCATCGATGGCGCTTCCATTGTCAACAGTGTCGTGTTCGAACGGGTGATATTCCAATCGTTTGATGACTCATAAAACGTCCTCTTTTGCTCTAATTATTTCCCAAACAGTTCCGATTGCCCGAACCAGTCATTTGTCATTTGTCATTTTGGGCAATTCAATTTCCGAGAACTTTCGATCATTCCAAGGGAATTTTACTTTCTTAATCTTTTATTTCCTCTGGGCGACTTTCTAATCACCCGACTGGGTCTTGGAATGAAAACAGGAAACGGATTAGGCATTTGATGAGACTTGTGGGTGAGACGTTTATTTCATCGGTTTTTCCTAATCGATTCGATTGAAACCGTTTCGATTTGAGCGTGAAGACGATTCTGATCAAGTCCTAACGGTACTTTGGCGCCTTGGATGCTGGCCAACATCTCAATTGCAATCTGAAGCCCAAGAATTCCAAAGCCGATCTGAAGAGTTTTTGGGTAAGCATTCGGGTCAACAAAGCGATAATCCTGTTTTGCATTTTACAACCAAGCGGCTGGGAGCGAGCCAACGTCGAGAGTAAGAGTCATAGAGACGTACGTCTTAGATGGGAGTAATGATGGTAAAGGCGATTATGACTTTATGGATTGAAATTGGCCGGTTCCGAAATGAGGTTCGCACACACCGGAATATGCTCAGATGGCAGAGGGGCATCACATGGAAATTTACCTCAACTCGGAGATTCAACTCGAGGAGTCCATCGATTATGATGATAATCCGATCCAACGAGGGTGGCTATTCGTGGTAACCAGCTATTCGTTCAAGAACCCCATCGCAGCAAACCCTAAATCGCAAATCATCGATGGAATCGGAATGGAATATTTTTATTGTTGTGTTTTTTTGGTTGAAAACTTTCTCGGAAATTTCTCTTCGACGTCGCCGATGATATGCAAACGACAACGGTCTGCATGAAGAACCGGCTGGCCAGCTTGAAGACAACACAAAATCTCACTCGACGACGATTTATTGGCAGACACGTCCTCCAATTGAACCGACGAAACAGTAGTACGGTCTCTTCTTGTGATTTATATGGTCTCGGCCAATTGGACGCTGGTTTTTCCTTTCTTTATCATTTTTATGGTGACAATTGCTCTTGAATTACAATGTTTTATGAAAATATGACGACAATCCATCGTAAACAATGTGCCATTGTTGGTGTAGGTGCCTAAATCAAATAAGCTGTTTGTTTGATGTCGAACCACTTGACTAGACTTTGTCGATTTCGTCGTCGTCGCCGTCATGTTCGTCGTCTTCGTCTCTGTCTTCGTCTTTGTCTTCGTCTTCGTCGTCTCCACCATCGTCGTCGTCTTCGTTGCAGCCAATGTTAGCCAACAAACCAAGAACATTCGCCCACTAGAAGAATCCAATTGTGGTTCGATGGCATTTGTTTGCAAAGTATACGCAACTGGTCATACAGGTCTACCTGCGGCTTAGCGATTGTCTCTCCCGAATTGAGATTAATCCGCCTATTTTCAAGTATTTAGAACGAGCTGACCACAAAATATTCAAAGTTTTATGACCCTCGATGAGACTTTGTCATTTACGATGAAGGGTTCTGGTCGTCTACCTGTCGGGGCCGATTGCCTCGAGTAGCGAACACCACCGACCGATCGGCAGACAAATCAATAGAATCTTGGCCATAAATTACCTGACTTCATTCTTGTAATTTGCCATCCCCACCAGAAAACTTCAATATTTTCCAAAATTCGTATGCATTTTCGAAAATATTTAAATACTCGTGGCCGACGTCGATTCAAACATACTCGTTCCAATCGTCGAGCCAACAACATCAAAGTGCATTCGCCTGCATTTTCATCAAAAACAATTTCTTTTTTTTCAAAAACATTTCTGTGCTTTTATTTTCCAAACAGTTTTTCCAAACAGCGATTCTCGTGCGTGATATTGTGTGCGTGTTGAGAGAAGCAAAAGTCAAGTGTATTTTCCGCGTGAAACAAGTTTTTAAAACTCATCCAACGAAATGGCAATGTCAATGTACCATTCCAACGCGATGACCGGACAAGGGATTCCGTTCAGTGGAACACACCAGGAATTCACGGTCATTCCGCCAGCATACAGCGCTGCCGTTTATGAGGTAAATATCCCGGAGAAGATCCAAATCTCACGCGTGAGTGATGCCGCTGAAGAAGAACGGATTACTTCTGAATCTACTGCTGGGATCGCAAAGTGCTAACGATCGATCGATTGATTTCAGAACGTACAACAACAGTGGACGCACAGCCCGGAGCACAGCATCTCGATGATGACAACGCAGAATTCGCATTATCCAAGCTACACGACATCAGGTGACCACAGTCCCGTCTATGCGAACGACAATAACATGATTCAAAGTAAGAGTCGATAAGAGACGAGTGCTTGAAATGAGCCGCATAGCTTCGAGATCGATAACTAACCCGCTTCCTCTCTCCCTTCAGCTTCAGAACGCACCAAGCGATCTCGCACCGCGTACACCAGCTGCCAACTCGTAGAATTGGAAAAGCAATTCCACCAAAACAAATACCTAAACCGTCCACGTCGCATCGACATCTCCAAGCGGTTGTCACTTTCAGAGCGTCAAATCAAAATCTGGTTTCAAAATCGTCGCATGAAAGAGAAGAAAGACAAAAACGCAAAAGCCACCGGAGTTGCAAGCAAAGCACGATCAAGCTCATCGAATGACAGTGAACGTTCATCTGCGTCCCCGAAATCGGAAGATTCCTTCTCGAATCGCAGCCTCTCAGAGGCTGCTCAACATCAGCAGATCGTGTCCAAGTTGATGAAGTTGGCTCCACATCCGTACATCCCAACTACCATCATGGACAAACCAAAGACCAATGACTTTGTTCCGCGATCGAAGATCGTCCAGCAACAGCAACAACAGCCACCGTTGCCACAATTCGTGCCGACCACCGTCAACAACAACATCCTCCAGACGAACTTCATGTCGGACGACTACTCGTCGTTTTCGATCGGCAACGATTACCAGCGCGACAATCCCTACAGTTTGTCCACTATCGATTACACCAGTCAGTATGCCGACTATTTGAGCGACTTGCCGGCCATTACCGACATCCTCGCTGAGACCGATTCACTCAATGCTTCATCCGCGTTGACCCCTTGGACGTTGCCGGAACGACTCTCAGAGTTCGACTCCGTTGGTGACATTTCCACCACGTCGCTCACCGATCTGTGAACGATGTTTGTCCCGTTAGTTTTTACACCGTTAATTCTGTTTAAAATTTATTTTTTTATTTCTTAAAATTGAATTTGAAATCTTTTTTTGGAAAATTTAAGTTTTTATTTAGAATTTAAGATTAGTTTTATTTGAGTTGAATTTCCGCATCGAGAATGGCTCAATAGGCTTGACGTCGTGCAATCATCGAAATGACAGAAAACAAACAAAAATATTTTGTAATCAAAATTTTGTTTAAAAAAAAAAAAATAAAAAAAAAATATACCAAAATTCCCCTCAGGCAGCCCAAACGAGTTCGAGACGAAGCGAGTCTTTGTCAGTCGAGCCTCAGCGGACTACCGGAGATCATGAAATTCTGCCGTTTTATTTGCAAAGGATGCTGTTCCTCGAGCCACTTGCGTGCGGTGCCGTTGCACTTTCCACTCGGCGCCGCTCACCTTCCCGACTCGAGTCGAACGCTCTTCAAATATTTGATCGTCTCGGATTTCACTGGAAAATCAATCCTTTCGCGCGAGCATCAATATTTGATTTTCGATCCGATCCATTCCCTTCCGAAAAGGGTTGAAAGGCACGCAATTGGCCATTTGATTTATTTGACATTCAAATTCATCGGCTCGAATGTCATTCGCCATCGGGAGTGGATTGGCCGTTTAAATAAAAGCACTTTCCGCGGCATTATTGCTTTTCACCGAACATTGCTGCCTTCTTTCGTCGCCAGTCGCGCGGTGTCACATTGCAGCCGCATTTGACTCTTGTCGACATCGGCTCGACGCGAACAGAAAAAATGAACGATTTTTTTTTTTGATTTTTTTATTAAAAACTTCGTCAAACCGAACATGTTGTCGATGTGTCGAAATGACAATATGATGTGATCTTGGCGATTTATCTAATTTGACACACACGCACGCACGCACACTCGCTCTCGCACATCCCAGATTATCTGACTGGGGATCTGCCACGCATTTCACTCGCGTCAGGGCGAATCGAATAAAAAAAAAAACGATTTGAAATTTAAATTTTCCATTCAGTTTTCCGGGATGGGGTTGATGCGGGGGGGACGAGAAAGGGGATATGGCGGCCATGGCGCACCACCCCAATACCAATATGTGCCAGTCAGCCATCCAGCGATGCCACCGATTCCAGCCCAGCCATCATGGCCGTATTAATGTTTCGCATGTAACAACACACGAGTTTAGCGTCAGATAATATGCGTTTTATGTTCGGGATGTGCGATGTGCGATGGTGGCGAGGTATTTGTTTTGAATAAACTCAACGGTGATGAGGCCAATATGCGACACATTTCTGATATTTATGAGATGCTTTTGAATATATTTTGTTTTGGGCGAATTGAATTTGATTTTAATAAAATGAGATGACGTGATGTTGGGTGGTCGGATTGGTGGCGGGTGTGCTTAGATCAATCATGGCCGGTGGATTTGGCTTGAAAGACACTGACTCAACGTCAGACCATGTTTCGCCGTCAATGATGGCCCTCCCATTGCCGTGTCAACCGCAAGAATTGTTCAACAAAAAAAGCGAAATTCATCTTGAATGCTGCGTCCCATTCAGCATTCAATTGAAAGTTTTTTAAATGGAAATCATTGATTCGGAAACATTTCGCTTGTTTTAATGGTGTTCTGCGGTCGTGCACGGCTCCCCGCAACACAAAACTCTCAAATCATTCAAATCGAAATGACGTCGAGCATTTTTCTCTATTAATTCCATTCAGCGGCCTGTGTGAACAATCGGCCTTCCCTCCCATGACCCCCCCCCCCCCCCCCCC
>JANSTV010066263.1:0-11248 GCA_027564135.1 Lestremia cinerea
TTTACGAAATATTTCTTGGTCAATGGTGATGTCGATTATTCAAATAAGCAATTTCCATTTCATGGTCGTTGTTGCAAAGATTCCAGAGACTTTTCTTCCGTCAGTTGTTTCCATCGTGCAATCGAGTCGGGTAGAAAGAGAGGGAACTATTGTCTCCTGCGAATACACGCCCGTGTCCTTTAGCACATGGAAATTATTGCAGTTTTTCTTGACCGAAACGGCTGTCTTGAATCGAATGCGTTCCCAATCATCGATCAATCGACTCGACAATCACTTTTTCCATGAATTTTCATTCAAAACCGAAAAATCTCGGCAATCATCAAATTCGGATGCATTCGTTAACGTTTCCAGCAGTTGCGCTCCCTGAGCCGAGTACTAAAAATTGAACTGTGCTTGACCGCCGAATGTTTGACAGCCAACCGTGACATGACATTCAGCTAACCTCAAACCTTTCGAGCCGAACAAAACGTAAACATTCAGTTTGTCGCTGGGGTCTTGAAAGGTGAGCCCGCGTAAATATCGTGATTGACGTGGAAACTCAAAGAGCCTTGACGAACGAAAGGATGGATGTGTCGGCTGAATTCCGCGATTTGACGAATTTTTCGTACAGTTGTGAGCCGTACATTCCGTTTGGTGTTTCGCGAGCCGAGAACGACAATTATTTCTGTGCGGTGAGTCGAACCACAGCTCAAGTCCTCAAACTGACGTACAATCATCATCATGAGGGGAATATGCGGATGCTTCAGACATTCATAACTTGTCCCAAATTCATACCGACCGACAAGTTGAATGTGGATGCGTCGAAAGTCTACAACAAAAGCGGCCTTGAGGCTAAAAACGAGATTATGCTGGATCCGTTTCTCATACCGAGGATTGCCTTTGTTAAAGAGCATGATGTCAGTTTTGTGGGGACCAAATGGTCACCACCGAATCCGACCAAACAGTTGTACTGGATCGCCGCCTTATCGAATTACGGTGGATGTGAAATATTGTTCAATTCACGAACCGAACGAATGTGGGACACTTGCGCTTGTGACGTTGCCAAGTTGTGGCTCAACTATTGCTTCGATAAGTTTGATGCGGCTCAGGAAATCACCAACTTTGATCAGCTCGAGCGAATTGTCTCGCAGGTTTTGATTACGGCGTTCACGTGGGATTCAATGGCAGCAACGAATCAATCGTTTGCTATTTTCAGTGCTTCCGGTACGGTGGCACTTTGTCAGATGAAGTTTTCTGTCGAAAACGAGGAGAATCAAACGACGGTTGTTTACACGCAGGATTTGGGTTGTCGCAAAGTGAACGCTTTCGAATGGATCTCATTTCGAAACAAATCCTCGCAATTGTTGTCGTTTTTGGTGACCGGTGATCTGACGGGGAGGGTTACCTGCTGGCGTATTGTGTTCGACACGGAGGACAGACCTTGTGAGGTGCAGGAAGTGGCGCAACTCTGGGAGCACTGCGATGACTTACGCGCGAATGGTATCAGGTGGGATTACGACAAAGACATGGATCTGCTGACGATTGTCTTCTGCAAGGGATCTTTCGCCATTGTTCGAGTGTTGAATGGAAGCGGGAAGGTTCTGTCGGAACACACTCATTCTTTGGACAGTTTTTTCATCACCGGTTCGTTTGCACTGGATCTTGGTTATTGTTTTCCCGTCTCACCGTCTCAATTGCAGGCATTCACAAGCTCAGCGAGAACAAGTACTTGCTGGGAACGCTGGCCGGTCAAATGCAGTGCATCACTGTGAGATACATCAAGAAGAAGCTGCATGTCTGCGGGGAGAACTTGAAGTGTTCCGTGAACTTCTCCAAGTTTGCCATGTACGGTCTGACAACGTCGACGAATAAAGCTTTCATTGTCATGTCACTATTCGTACGGGTGGTAAGTGAACGCACATCTCACGCAGCCCACACAACCAATCACATTCACTCCAATCAACATTGTTCGCGTTCAGCCCTACGACCATTTGGTGTTGCGACAACCAGCGACCATATCCATTTGCCAGCAATTGAACGAGAAGGTGCTGGACCGGCTGCAAGAGAACTACACCAATCAACTGACCCAGTTTCACGACTTTGTAGAGCTGTATCGATGTTTGCAAATGAAAAGCGACCTGTTCCACACGTACTTTGAGTCGATACCGAAGCCTCTGGGCTCTTCCGATGAGTACCTTTATCGATTGAAAATCCGCTTAATTGCTACCAGCGCCCGAAGCACATACTTTCGGTGAGTCAATCGCCATTCAAATGAATCGACATCGTGTGAATCATTCACTTCTTTGCAGACGGAAAAATCGAATACCCGAAGCGAATTTTCAATTGAGCGAATTCGAAACGGTCAAGCAGCTCTTGTACGCCATTCTAATGTGTCGCAATTTGTCACATTTGGCTTCAATGACAGGGCAATTAGACGATTTCCAGAGCGCAGCCGGTCGCAGTCAACGCGGTTTCTTGAGGAAATACCTGGACAATGACTGTCTGGAAGAGTATGAATGCTTGAAGATGGAACTTCGACCGGTGATCGAGACGCTACTCATCGAATCGGAGGGCTTCGATTCGCTGAAGGCAGAACAATGTGGTTACTGCGGCGATGACATCGAACTCAACAAACTGACTTGCAAGGATGGGCATGAGATGTCGAGGTGTTGCCTTTCGATGGTTCAGGTGAGGGGTCACTTTCGATAGACGACCTAGAAAAGGGCTTAATACAAGACGTCTTTGTTCCCCGTTTCAGGTTCCGCTGATGAGCAAACGCTACTGCGTTCAATGCCAAACGGTGGCCCTGGACGAGGATGATCTCCTGCAAAAGGCGACCAACATCAAATCGACACCTTTCAAATGCCCTCTGTGCGACGTGCCTTTCGACGAGCACGTTTCGGGCTTCATTGAATGATAGGGTCCCAGTTCAAGGGCGAGACTGAATGAAATCAACCTCTGAAATAAAATATTTCTTCATTTTTATTTTTGTACCAATTTTTTTGTTTTGTTTTCTTTCCTCTTCAATGCAATATTTCCAACAACAAATTTGAATTCGATATTTACAAATCCAGAATAAATTTTTTTTTCATTTTTTTTTTTTTTTTAATTTAAATTCAAATTTTAAGAAATCGTATAAAAAATGATGAAAGTTTTTTTTTCTTTTTTTCTTTGTTATTTTGAACGTGTTGATGCGTTTCGCACGATTTCGGTGTGGCTACAATTTGATGTGCCTGCAGAAAGAGACAACAATGATAAACACGACGGCATTTCTCATGCATTTCATAAATGATTTGCGTATCAAAAACAAAAAAAAAAAAACAATCGTTTCGTTTCGAAGAACGAATAAAACAGAAAAAAAAACGCAACGGCCGCGAAATTAAACGGGAGATAAACGTAAAAAAAAGAAACAACAAAGAAACGTAAAACAAATAACGAAATTTCAATTAGTTTAACGCTAGTTTTCTTGGTCATCCAACGGTATTTTGTTCGGAATTTGAGAGATCTAATTGTGCTAAGGTGCGGACCACTTCGCCGCGATTGGCAGGCGACAATGTTTCGCATAAGCCAATGACCGCGTCAAGTGCGACATCGGGGCATTCTTCGAGGGATTTGCGGATTTGCGAAATGATGGCATCCCGTTTGACGGCCGTGATGTTGGATGAGACAACCGAATCGACATCGTTTTGTGCCACCAGCCAGTCGACCACTTGCTTGTTGTCGTCCCAAATGTGTGCTTCACTGGCACCCTTCTCCTCAACGAACCAGCGACGCAGCATCAATTTCGCTTGTGGAATGTTCAAATTGTCCTGAGCGCTGATGATTCGCTGACTGATGCGTTGTTCCAGGAGGAGACGACGCAATCGCCAGTGGAACCATGTGCGGGATGTGCGCCATGGGACGATTTCGTTGATGCAACCCTTTTCGAGCATGCGTTCGGGGGTGTCGTGCAAATCAGCGAAGTGAACGGCCACCGTGTGGTAGACGTGCAACAGTTGGCTGGTGCGTTCCTTGATGCTGTTGTCCAACTCGGCGAGTTTCTCCTTATTGCCGACGTTTTCAGAGAGTTGTCGTTCCAGCTGGAAGAAAATCGAAGTTTAGTAAATTTGTCGGGCACCTCAACCATCAGTCACTTACGTCAACAACAGTTGGATCCAATCGGTGAATTGTCTTCACCAAGTCCTTCTCCTTGTATTTAACCTCGACGATGCCTTCTGGCTCCAAGACTCCTCCCCGGGATTCGGGATCGGCATACATTTCCATGTACGTTGGATTGATGAGTGAGTCCAAAACGGCCCAAGCACCTCCACGCAATTCCGAATTTGGTGGTAAATATACCAGCACCGGTTGTTTGTATTCGCGCAGTCCATCAACAATGTACGCGCCAAACTTGACAATTTGCTCGTACATGTCCTTCATGCCGCCGGAGAAGCCACGCCAATTGGCAAAGATGCACAACGGCAACTCTTCACGGCTGAAATCTTTGATGGCTTGAGCGGTCTTGTACGACGAATCTGGATACCAAACTTGACCGGCCTGTTGGAAGGTCTTTGCTTCCGAATCCAGATTGGCTGGATCGGCTGGCATGGTCAATTCAACGGTGCGAGTTTCGACAGCGATGACACCAACGGGAATGCCACCCAGACGGGCACGACCTGTGACCACAGTTTGAGCCCATTTCGCCATGATTTCCGACCATGAGTCACGATCGAAGATGCCGTTCTCCCATTCACCGGGATTTGATGGATTCGGCCGACCGGCCAACATCCAACGGGGATCGTAGGGGGCTTTGGTTGGAACGAAACCGACTGGACGATCGATCGGATCGTTTGGAATGACAATTGGCAGATCGCCTCCGATACGGTCTGGAATGTAGGACAACCAGCTGAGGATTGTGTAGATGCCGTCCAAGTCGACGGCTTCCGTTTTGTGCGAGACACCATTGTTGTACATGATTTGAACGCCGCCCAATTGATTGTTGGAAGCGTACACTTTGCGACCCAGCAGTTTGTTCAGCGCAGCGTAACCCGTCAGGATGATGTGCGAATTGTCGATTTGAATGACACGCTGGCCCAAACGCAACAAGTACGATCCAATACCGATGGCACGGCAGCTCACCATTGAAATCGTCACGATTTCGTTGTAGGCCTGTGACGTCTCACCGGCGATCATACCAGCGTAGCGCAAGTTCTCAACGCCGAGACCGTCTTGTGTGCCAATGATGTCGGTGATCTTGTAGCTGTGAGATTTGTGGAATGAACGTTAGAATCATTCGCAACGGTGCGTGAGTCAGTGAGACAACTTACCGAGGTTCGCCTTCGTCTTCGATCAAAATAGCGTGAACAGAATTCAAGCCGCTGATCTTGTGATAGTCCTCGGTGGTCAAGTACAAATATTTGAAGCCCTTGTCTGGTTCATCAGTATCCTCCCACGCGACTTTGAACAGTGATTTAACCTCCTCTGCAAGACCGATGCGGGCACCGCTGTTGCATGAAATGTAGATCTGGAAGGCGTAAGAATAACCCATTAGCATCAGAGTCACCTTGGATGTTCATGTCAGCTAGAGTACTTACTCTTGGAACCTTCAGTTCACGAGCCAACACTGAGGCCTTGTTGAATAGAATATCTTCACGAGGTCCGAAAGAGCCAATCAAATAAGTCAAATCGTTTGCAATCAAAATGAACGTGCGTCCATGTGGGAATTCGGGAGTTGCCAAGACGATTCTCCATGCGACCATTCCGCACTGCAAGAGACAAATTCGTTTGTGGTAAAGCTATGTGACAACGTTGGGATTATTGTTCACAACTTACGTCATTCTCGCCGGGCAGTCGCTGAATCTCCTCAAGGGTGTCACCCTGCAGGACGAGTTCGACGCAATCCAACAGCACCTTCTCGGGCATGCGAATGTCGACGGCGGGACGTGCCTTTGAGTATTCCTTCCAGCAGCGTTCGGCCATTTGACGGAACATATCGGGAATGTCATAAACGTATGTGGTGCCATTCGATTGAGCTTGGAACCGTTTCTGCTGCAAGAAGTCCTTGGTCAGGTACGGCGTTGAAATTGGCAAGCCGTGCAATGGTCCTTGCTTGTTGCCGAAATGCACGAATTTGATGACGCCATTTTCCTTGTCGGTGATTTCGACGTACATGGCGATGTCTAAGAAGTAGCCCGAGTCGTTGGCAATGCACAATCGGATGGTTTGGATTGGCGATTGAGGAGACTGACGAATAACCATTTTCAGCTCGGCTTGCAGAACACGCAGTTTCCACAAGCGTGGTCCGTAACGCATGACCATTTTCGTGACGGATTCTTCAATCTTGGCGGGGTCCATGATGACGGTTGGCACGAAATTCAAAAAAATGTGGTTGCAATCGGTGCGTTTCGACTGGGGATGCGAGAAGGCCACTTCCAATTCGTCCATGGCTTCGAGCAGAACGCGTTCACCTTCGTTTTGCAAGTACTCGAAGGAGGCTTCCTTGGTGATGAGGTCCTGATGGCGGATGATCGACCGGATGAAGAAACGGTAGTCGGTGACTTCCTGGCCCTTGGCCACCTTGGCTCTGCCCAAGTACAAATGCATCTTCTGGTTAGCTGTTGGAAGAGCCTCCAAGTCGTAGGTGCGCATGCGGTTCAATTCCAATTGGAATGCGCAGGCTGGCTCCAAGTGACGGTAGATGCGGTCCTCATCGTAGTTATCGCGAGCGCGGTAGGTGAAGAATTTCGGGAATTGACGTTCGTTCAACGCAGCGAATGTTATGCGACGAACGCGACGACTCTTGAGTTCGTCGCGATGTTGGGCGCAGTATGAACCGAACAAAGCTGCCATTTGGGCGTCACTCATGTCACCGGTTTCGCGTACCGCCACACTCAGGATGTGGATGGGTTCGCTGGGCTGGGGATCTGTAACGAGTGGTTCGTGAGCTCAAGTGTTCGTTCATTCACAAGGGGTCGTTACTTACTTGGATCAACTTCGGTTGAGCTACGGCTGATTGGATCCGAAATCGACACGTTAATCGATGTGCTCAAACGGCCGCTATCCGACACGGAATCGGCAGCTTCAACAGCATCCATCACTTTGCTGTTGACGAAGGCTAATGGTGAAGCCAGTTCCTCCATCCAGTCGAGAATTTCATCGGCGTAGTCTTGGAAGTGCTTGAACGAATCGAAGGCAGACATGCATCCGGTGCGCATGAATGATCCCTTTGTTGCCGGTGGGTCCAAAATGAGCTCGGTGGTTTCGGTGTTGGCACCGCCACTGGAGAATGAACGTCAAAAAGAGGTTAGCGACTCGAAGCGAGAGGTAGTAGTGTTGAAATGCTTACCGGTTTGGATGGGCGGATGGCAGCAAGAATTGGAAGTGCACCATTGGGAGGTCGCCAGACAGCTTCAAATGTTGAAGACAGTTCAACTCATACGAAATGTACGATCGACGGATGTAGACCTCGAGGGCAGCGTTGCACACCTCAGGATTGGTGTGATAGAAGAAATCGTGCAGAATGTCAAAGATGGATGTTTCCGACAGAATCAAACGTTGCAGATTCTCCGGGTGGAAATCGTGACCGTACATATCGACGGCCGACAAAAAGATCGATTCCATTTGATTGTGACGCAGCTCGTAGGCTGGTTGATGGGCAGCGATCAGCACTTGTCGAGCTCGCAGAGCAACGCGGGAATGTTCAGCGCGATTCAGCGATGTCAGTTCGCTGAGTGTGGCGGCCAATTCTTCGGTCAAGCCCGGCTCTTTGGCCCACAAGTGATCAATGAGTAAGGTCACCAAGAGATTCTTCTTGGCCACTTGACTGTGCGAGAAGATGGTGTTTACAACGGTGGCCATGTCGTCCTTATGTTTTTCGCGCAGGGTGGCCACGCATTTGTCATAATGACCGTATTGGAATTGGCATTCAACGGCGTAGTATTGACGCAAGAGTTCGTGCACGGCGGTCTTCATACGGCCACGGATACCATTGCGGTAGCGTTGCACCAATTGGACGATGCCTTGGGTGGTCAGGAAGAAGACATCACGATCGGCACGTTTCTGCAAGGTGGCTGCATGGCTGTCAATCACGCTGGCAATTTGCTGCGATGGGAATTGAGCCAGCACCGAGGTGATGTTATGCTCGTACAAGGTCATCAATTTGCGGATCTTCTTCTCGACGGACAACGGAATGCGGCCAGAAATCGAAGCGATCACCTCTTGCAATTCCAACAACGGCAATGAACGATCACGCAAACTCTTCATGAACAGATCGATGATCTCGCGCAAGCGTGCCGCATTGTATGGATCGGGCAAACAGTAACCGGCCAAGCAATTCTCCAGAATTTGCTTGTAGCTGTGGTGAACACGATTGAGTTTCTCCGGCACGTGTGCGCTCTCGGCTTGCGGGAATGGGTGTTTGTATGGCTGAGCCTTGGTCACCAGCGATGGATCATCCAGTTCAATGTGGCCAATCAGACTGCCAGCATCGAGAACAGCACCGGCACGACGCACAAACGACACTGTTCCGGCCTCTTGCGAGGTCAAAGTCATGACCATTTTCATGACCTCGATTTCGGCGTACGCTTGACCTTTGTTGACGTGGGCACCATCTTCAAGCAGCAAATTGATCAATTTGCCAGCCGATGGACTGCGCAAAAGCGATGGGTCGTTTTCCTTGTCAAAAACGCATGTCTGATTGCCGATGACGATGCGATAACGGTCGACCTCCTCCTTCATGTAGGTGGTGTAACTGGCACCTTCCAATGATAGCAACATACCACCGTCGGACAAGCGATGCACTTCGACCTCCTTGAACGTACCGTTCATCACGAGGAAGTAGGTATTTGGTCCACTCTTAGCTGTCTGCACTTTGTAGCGATTGCCTTCGGATATCAATTCGACTTCGACCACGTTGGACAGGGTGTTGGCTGCCTGGATCTGACCTTTCTCCAAAGACGTTTGGAAGCTTTGGAAAGATTCACCGATTTGACGGTCAGCAATGTGGAGTGAACCACAGACGACGCCCAACAAAATGTCCGGCTTGTCGGATTGCACGCGCTCAGCGATAAGCGTATCCAACCAGGCGGTGTCAATGCTGTTGTCCAAGAAGCTGTTTGTCTCCAGCAAGGTGATCAAGTATTCGACTGTTGTGCGGAAATCGCCACGAATCGAAAGCTGCTTCAGAGCAACGACCAAATTTCTGAAACGCAACAAAGAGAATGTTATTCGATTGCTCTCGCCCTCTCATTGTGACAAACTTACTCTCTGGCTTGTTGACGATTTTCACCCCAAGAGAAACAATGGCCGAATTGTGAATCGGCAAACTCATGCAGGCCACCGGAAGCGGCCACACTGAAATAACCCCACACGTCTTTGCTCGAACGGAAGTTCAACTCTTGAACCGTTCCGGAGCTAGGCTTGAAACCTTCATCTGGATTCTCGGATGTGATACGAGCGGCGATAACATGACCGCGTGGACGTGGCTTATGCGTGGGATTATCAAAATCGATGATGGATGATCCCCACGGGCTTTCGCCGTAAAGCAAACGAATCTCCTTGATTCTGTACAACGGGACGCCCATTCCGATTTGCAATTGACAAGCTGGCAAATTAACATCGGCCACCATTTCCGTGCACGGATGCTCCACTTGCAAACGTGGATTCAACTCCAAGAAGTAGTATTTGCCATCGGTTGCGTACAAGTATTCAACGGTACCGGCACTGACGTAGCCGACCATTTTGGCTAAACGCACAGCAGCTCGTTCCATTTCCTCGAAAACTTCTGGCTCAGCAATGATTGCCGGTGCCTCTTCGATGATCTTCTGATGACGACGTTGAATCGAACAATCACGACCAAACAAACTGATGGCATTGCCATACATATCGGCCAACAATTGAACTTCCAAATGGCGAGCGCCACGAGCCAACTTCATAACGAAAATTGGCGATCCGGGAACTTCGGCTTGCACCTGACGGAACAACGATGGAAAGTCTTCGGCACAGTCAACCCGACGGATACCCTTGCCACCACCTCCTTCGGAAGCTTTGATCATAGCCGGATATCCGATTTTCGCAGCGGCCAACAGACCTTGCTCAGCGGAATTGACACAGCCCCGCTTGAACAGTTCAGTTGAAATTTTGATCTTCTTTCCGCTGTATTGCGCCTTCAGACCCGAACCGGACCAAGACAATGTCGGCACTTCGGCCGTTTGAGCGACAATCGACGATGCAACTTTGTCACCAAGCGCCCACATAGCACGTTCCGGCGGTCCCAAAAACACAATTGAATTTTTGTGCAGCAATTCTGGCAGTTTTGGATTCTCAGAGGCATGACCCCAACCAGCCCAAACGGCTTGCACTTGTGTACGCAAGGCAATGTCCAAAATCAATTCAACATTTGCGTAGTTGTTGTTGTTTGATCCACCGGGAACGGGAACATATTGATCGGCCAATTTGATATATTCGGCATTCGCTTTAAGATCTTCGGGCGTGACCATGACCACAAAGCGAACGGCTCGTTCACTTTGGAACATTTCGTAGGACCAACGGCGAATTGATCGCATACATTTGACGGCAGCAATGCCATTGTTGGCAATCAATATCTGTTTTGGGGCAAATGAAAGAGGTTGAATGTCAAATCACATATCAATCAACACGGCGCAGCGAGCGCCTGCTGTTGTCTCTGTCCCCAACAAACTCAATCCACCACACTCACCTTATTGATAACGCGAGAACCGCCAAATCTCTTAACAAACTCCTCAGGCGATGCAATCAAGAAATCACGATCCAGACAGCGTTCTGTACCGAGAGTACCTCTTGACATACTGGGTCTGCAATGGAAAAACAGATGAAATCGTTAGCAACGTCCCCGAAAACCGCTTCTCCCAACTACTATTGCCAAATGCTCATCGTCTCGAAATCACACCAAACCACCAAAGGAGAAAATTTGATTAGGAAAATGATATCAAAACAGGAAAAAATGTGTGTGGAAAACGAAAATAAACAAAAAAAAAAAAAAGACAATTTTGTTTTTTTTTTTCTTATGAAACAAGAGAATTATAAAAAAAATTAAATAAAGAAACAACATAAAAAAAAATAATTACTTTAAACCGCCTGCTGTCGATGGACTTAATAAATTTTCAGAACGAATTTGGTTGGAATTGTCCGAATTGAAATTTTGATCATCGCCACCATTGTTATCAACAGTTGAATCCCATGCAACAGTGTCTTCACCACTTTCGGCCAACACAAAACGTTTGCTAGCCCGGCGCTTTAACATGATGAACAATGC
>JANSTV010066274.1:0-23552 GCA_027564135.1 Lestremia cinerea
CCATATTTGTGTGAGTGGCTAAATACAGGAAATGGCGAGGGAATGAAATTAAAACACAATATATTAATTTAATTATTAGCTTATTTATTGCCTGCAATATGATGCAATGACAAATTATTTGAAATCTATTCTACCTTGAGAGGGGGCAAACGACCAGCAAGTGGTCGCCTAGTTTTTAATGAGGAAACCTCTGAGAAGCCTCGTCCATTCACAGAAGGTAAATGGATACAAACATGAAATGGATAGGATGGACTACATCATCAGCACGCAAAGTCGGAAATTGGATGCTTCCTACTACGATGGTCACCCAGTGCGAGCAACCAAGTCAGTCTGCCCAGTGAGTTCGCATCGAATTTCACATCGTCAATCGTGACTCCAGTTCCAAGCATCGTCTCGGCGCACACACGCGGAAAAATTCATTCCGTGAGCTAACACGCAGCCAAATTGCTTTAAATACCGCGGCGTTTAGAAGCAATATAACAAGTTGCGGTTGAGCAGCTAAATTGTCGATTCGCTCGGTTCAATTCATCTCAAAAAATTGAATATCAGCTAGAATGAAAACTTTTCGTCGCCACGCATTGGTGCTGCTATTGTTTGGCATATGGACTGAAGTATCTTGCGGGACTTCGGGTGACGGCGAGGAAGATTTAGCTGTTCCAACAATACACATCGAAGGCGGAGATGTAATAGAAAGTGGCCAAGAAGAAGTTAGACCAATAGCCCGCGTAAGTTTTTCTTCCCTGAAGCAATTGAGCTTGCGCGTACTGAAAGTAGATAATTTCCCTCTTGTGAGGGACGTTGACTAATTGACATAACAAAATTTCACTAAAAAACGAGCAAATAGAAAATAACAGTCACGCGAAAAATAAGAAAAAATAACAACAAAATAACGCGTCGGCAAACGGACAAAATTTCACACGCAGAAATTGAGAAAGTAAAAATGCTATCTTTTTCCAAATCTTAACCCGAAAGGTTCTGTAAATCCTATATTGTTCCTCCCTTTTTCACAAGGCACTCAAATTACTTCGATTCTCTCACATATACTGCTCGGAATGAGATTCGAAAGAAAATAGCATTTTTGCTTTTCCAATTTTCTAGTGAGACATTTTGCCCGTTTTATCGACGTGATATTTTGTCCCGTTTTTTTCAATTTGTTCGGAACTCTTTTTGTCGATTCTTTCGTTTTTCCCTTGGGAAATTTGTCGAGTGTTAGTTTGTCATCGTTCCTCTTATGAGACCGAAAATGAAACGAATCTAATCTGGTCAACTGACGTCCATTGTTCCTTCTGTTCTCCACATAATAATCGTGCTTACCTTTTTATCCAAACACATTCACTTATTGCAGCCTTCAATTAGTCTAGCAAGGCGTGGCCTAACAGTAAGCACAACATATGCAGGGTCTCCGAGTTCCAGTATTCAAGGATTATCTTCACCCATGGCGCTAACTGCAACCACAGAACCACCCACAACTCCGGTAGTAGCAAGGAAAAACTTCACTGGCATTATGCATTTGGCACGCTTGGACCCTTCGGATTCGTCAACTGGTACTGAAACGTAAGTTTCTCAATTGATTTTACTCAATGTCATAATTCTCTCGTCGAAATGAAGAAATAGCCAAAGGAATCTAGAGACATGCACACCGAAATGGGCGCTTCTGTTCCATTAGTGTGCGTGTCTACGAACAGTGGCGCAATAGAGTCTAGCAGCTTTGATTTGATTTTCATTTTCTTGCTTTGAAATTCAGTTCAGATACAGCAATCGACGTGGATAAATTTACTTCTGGGTGAGTGTTTAACCATGTCATTTTTAAATTGAAGAATAATTCTAATAAAATTGCATTTACAGTTTTGTGAGCGGCTCACTGGATGGAGATAGCGAGCTGAATCTGGCGCGAGCATTGTTGGAAGATCTATATCCACCTCAAATAAAAGAATTCAATAGTATGCTGATGAGGGTTACAGAGTGCGTTGGCTTAAAAATGATTTCTTGGATGGGGCCGGTACTAAATTCTAGTTCTCTACAGCTCAGAAACTCTCGGCATAAAGAAGACACTCATCAAAATGGTTACCGAAGAGTAAGTTCATCCCAAAACCTTTTTTTTATGTCCGACTATGATGCAACCAATTTCTTATCCATCCAGGATCAAGCATCTTAAACAAAAGTAATAAAGTTCGTTCGAACCGATGGATTGACAAAGCTCAACATACACGTAATTTGTTCGCAGCGGCATCCTTCCAGATTTCAGTCCAATGTGAGTAGAATTTATGTTGTATCAAGTTATCCGTATTGAATCCATTGTCAATTAATAGGCTCAACACGCTCCTTACAAATTTGGAGCAAGCACTTGATGAAGATGATACAGCACCGTCCACCTCGATCTCCACTCCGGTCATCGGAGAACCGACCGCCTCGGCGAGCCCAGCACTTGACGAAGCACCTGAAGGCGATGGTGTCAAGGATGAATTGGCGGTCAACTCAAGTCCCACTGAAGAAACGATTCAAGAGGGGGTCTCGGCGAGCTTAGCGGTCGCCGCGAGTGAAACGGATGTACAAGCAAGTACTTCCGAACCAGCTGCGACGAGTGAACTGGGTTTGGGCGACGCACAAGCAAGTACCCCCATTCCAGCTACGACGGCAGCACAATATTCTATAATGAGAACCGCACTTGTCAACCTTAAAAATGAAATTGATCGAGGAGAAAGGCTAGGCAAGCCTCCAAGGTCAAATGTTCATGTTGCATATACAATAAGCATGCACTTACTGAGACCCCTAATTGTTGGGTGAATTTTTCATAGACGATTGTTTCGTTTTGAAATCGAGAATATCCAAATTCTATTTCAGATATTCTCGGCAAAGCGCAGGTGAAATGTTCCAAACGTGGTTTAATAAAGAGTGAGTTGGATGATGTGCAAAATTTACAACTGCAGTACATTATTACTTCATGCTTATTTCAGATTCGAATCGAAGTATGAAAGTAGATTCACGTTCGATGAAGTTTGAGTTCTTAGAAACTATGTTATGTCTTTCCCGAATGAATTCCAGAGCATATCCCTCGACATTGAAGGGGAAGAGCAAAGAAGAGATTTCTGCTGAAAAGTATTCGGAGGAATACAAAGTGGAAAGGCTGTGGGAAAGCTACAAGTAAGGGCTGCTTCTCAACGAGTTGTTCAATGAAAAGCTTCTAGAGAAAAGTGATTCTTTGGAAATACGTTCATTCCTATCTTCTTCTTTTGTTTATTTTGCTCCTGTAATAATATAGGTCGCAGAAGAAACCATCCCAAGAAGAATTAATAAAAGAAGCGGAAACGTTTTCTAAGCATAAAGCTAATAAGTATTGCATTTAGCGAATACTTCATACAGAGTGCTGAGTACGGTTCTCATTCCCATCAGATCGAATGAAGCGGGAAAACGAACGAGATTATTTGAGGACTTCTCCAGAGATTTGTGAGACATTTGTGGGATTGGAATTCAACGATCTCGTATCATTAACAACTCTTATTGCTTCGACAGCATCAATAGATCGATTGACATTGGCCCAAACGTTGGATCTCTGAGACAATATTTAACTGGTTTTATACCGATGCATATAATTGGCTATATGGAGCGCAATAGCGACGCTCACGGTAACAGCTTTATAAGCACAGTCAACGCTTCGTGAGTAGATGACGCTTCAGAATCGAATGACTATTTATTACTTAACCTTGATGCTTAGAATTGCGGATATGGTTGGCTCGTTGCAAGCTTGTTTGAGTTGGTAGATATCAAATCATTTAAATTTGATTTTCAAACAGAATTAAGTACTATTTTGTTGTTGTTTCAAAGGGACGACGATCCGCGCAAGGACACAATTGACCAATTGTCAAAAGTAGCAAGCGATTTCAATGGAATATCAGGTGCTGGTAAAGCAGCATCGAACGCGGAGGAAAAACAGCTATCTGTGAAAGTCTTCTTCGTAATTTTGCAATTGCTGCATGAGAATGGTCGTATTCAGTAATGTCAATTCCTTGTTCACCCGGTTAATCGCAGTTCCAACCCGCTTAAACAATTACTGCCTATTTTACAGGGTGAACCCGCCACCATTAAACATTGTGGATGTCGATTCAACTCCAGAATTGGAAACGTACGCCAAAACGGGCTGATTTGCCAGAAACGTGGAGTTTCAACTTGCTTTCCTTCCATAGAAACAACATAATTCTGTCCCAAATAGTTGAACAAATTCGAATATGGTGAGCTTTCCGCTGTGATTTTTTTACGTTTAATTATTTTTCTAATTCAATTATTATCGCAGGTCGGAAATCATTCTGGAAAGGTTAGAAATCACTAAAAGCATAATCAGATTTTTGAAGCAACCTTATGCAATATTTTTAGCTCGAGAATTGGTGCAAACGATGACTTTACAGGGAGTGAATCGATCCGACAATTTATGATTTGGCGGCTTTATTTGAGAGGCATGAATCTGCAATACAGTGTTGTGTGAGTTCTGAATCTATACTTCAATCGGCTCTCAGAAATTAAATTTAACCGATAACTAATTTTTTTCTCTTTTATTCTCATAGATTTCAATGGCATATCGACGTTGCAACAGTAAGAGACGCAATAGAATATTATTTGATTGGCGACGAAATGAAGTAATATGTTTTCCTTTCATTTTCATAACACTAAAATTTTGTTATTATTTTCCGATGCAGGCAATATTTACACGTACCTGTTAGTTCGCCTACTCGAGCCGCTGCCCTAATCTTGGGAAGAAAAACACTTCTTTCTAACCCGATCCCGAACCATAGAAGAGACCGGAAGAGAACTGCAGCATTGATAGGATTGACAGGATTGGATAGCCCACGGGGACCGAAAAAGATCAAGCTGGGTAATAAACCTGTACCTGAACCTGAACCTGAAGTGGAGATGGGAGATGGAAACGCCGATAAATGAATTTTCATCATTATCAGAACCACGTCCAACATCAATTACATCAGCAAATCCAACCCATCCATTCCTAATCTTGGGAAGAAAAACACTTCTTTCTAACCCGATCCCGAACCATAGAAGAGACCGGAAGAGAACTGCAGCATTGATAGGATTGACAGGATTGGGAAATTCGAATTCAAACTTTGAAATTCGATTTGACTCCCTTGACCTGACCCATTTATCCTCAGCCAATGTAGAAATTACATTAATGTGTTTTTGAAGAAAAGTAAACAGATGTGGATCTACGCCTTGAGTTTTATTTCAATTCTTCCTCATCAAATGAGTTCCTGGGCTTTGAGACTCTGGTTCTAAATGCTCTCATCCGAAATAGTTTATTTAGTCTCTTTAATATTTTATTTATCTATGCCCAAAGTTCTGGATCGAAATGTTGGTGGTAACTCCAGAAAACTAATTATGTAAATGGGCAAATGGGCAAATGGGAAACTCACCTCAACTCAACAAACTTTGAGCTACAAAGCTGAGATTGGGTTCGTTGCTCATGATTTTTCGAGCTATCCTGCGGTGCTTTCGACATCCGAGCACTGTTAGAACAGTCCAGGTAGCCATGGTACCAAACACATTTTTTCAATACAAAGTGATTGTTTCAGTGAAAAATAAAAACTGAAGTTTTTAGAATATTTATCAATATTTATTTGCTGGGGAAAACTCCACTCCTACAATTGAATTGAAAACTTAACAACTTTAATAGAGGACAGGTGAGTTGATGGAAGCACTCCTAGTTTTTATCGAGGAAACCTCCAAGAAGCCTCGTCCATTAACAGAGGGTCAATGGAAAAAACGTAATAGATAATGGATATATCTTATAAGAATGTGAAATTGAGAATAAGAATAAAAGCGGTATAGTAGGCATAATTAATTCTCAGAAGCACTCAATACATTCAAGTAAAGGGTGTGCGGTACCGCTTCGTCACCGCGAACATAGCTGAATGGAGAGCTTGGCCATTCATTGGTTTTAATAAAATCTTCTTAAATGGAGAGGTCTTGAAAAATGTTAATTAAGCGTCTCCTGGTGCTTCCCCAGATGTGGTGTCCTGGGTTTCTGAAGTGCGTCCTCCTTCCGTCGCTGCTGTTCCGGATGCTGAGGAGGGCCCTGCTTCCTCTGTTGCTGGTAATGCAACTGAAGGCTCAGGTGAGGATGGTTCACACAATTTCCATCTCACTCTCTTGGGTAGTTTTACTGGTGACTGTGTTGCTAATGGTGTTTTTTCACCATCGGAATCATTTTCGCGTGTGCGTTTACCAAGTACCACTGGCGGAACATAATTGGAATAGTGCTCTACACCAACCAAAAGCCTAAAAGTGAAATTCAAAAGTGATGAATAAATTCAATCTGAAAGTCGTCGGACACCAGACTTACACTCTGTGTTCATAGCTTTCGAAAGCATTTAGGGACAAAGACTTTTGCGGTATGAAGTTCGGCCTTCAGGAAATGAAAGAAATATCGCTTAGCCAGATTCAGTATTTCTTGAAAAGAGATTTCTTCTTACAGTTGTTGGCCCATTGATGAATAAAACTTCAGAACATGCAGGAAAAAAGTTGCACGGATTACGTCTCGTGTCACATTTTTCACAATTGCTGGTCCAGCCTCGGGCATTTTTACTTCAGTTGGCTGGCCTGTAACCATCTCGTCCTTCAGCAAATGCATTATCGGGGCACTTACATTTGTAAGCTGTGCTTGATCTGTGTTTGGGCTCAATGTTCTCAATCCTCCACTAAAGAATTGAAATTTGGATCAAACGCTCAGACTTCAAGTATATGTTGACTTGCTATTTTCGCAATACTCACATAAAGAGTGAATTAGCTCCCCTGATTATAATTATTATTATTATTATTATTAATTTCAACTAGATTCGCTATAAAAACTTACCGGTTGGCCAAATGAAAATGAAGGTCGGTCAATGCGCGATCGGCGCTGTTAAAAGAGGAGAAAACCGCATGGTGCATAACTCTTAAAATTTTTAATATGTTATAAGCTTACGCTTTTACAGAATCTGGAGCATTCGAATCAGGATCCAATGCATTTTCAACCTCTCTTAGAATTCTGGATGAGTACAATAGATATTCCATAGAAAATGGCGAGCTCTCGGATGTTTAACTTCATCTGTTATACTTACCGGATTTCCCCAGGCCTTCTCAAAATACTTCTAGTTGATATCATTTCACTTGGATCTTCTATTTGTAATGGTAGTGCTGCTGCATTTTCTGCCTCCTGTGTTACTTCTGATGCTCTCCCATCGGATTCTGCTGATGCTGCTTCTTTTATTCCCGCTGTGGCTCCTGCTGTTTTATCGTTTACTGATGAAGGTCCTGCTTCAGACGAGTCAGCTTGTTTGCCGTCCGATATATCAGTCTTAGGTCTATTCGTAATACAAATGAAATACGAGTTTAGTTGATGTAAAAGTGTTGATGAGGCTAAGATAGAGAAGTTGAACTTACTTATCAACGAAATCACCAATCAGCCGACTCAGAACAACAAACGCCACTTTGACTCTATAATGATCAACCATAGCCTCAAAATTCAACGCTGCTATAACTTCGTCGATAACTGGCTTCCTCGGATCATCGTCCCTGAAAGCGAAAAAAGCCCATGCATAAGAAGCCTCGCGCATCGCAGACAAATTCTTACCAAACAATTTCTGTTGTAAGCTCTTCTATCAAATGATTTAGGCTGGAACGAATTTCGCTATATTTACCATTCTGATAGATATAATCGTGAATGGATGTCTTACTAATCAAGGGTCAATTGAGGTAGTGTTGGAACGCTGAAAAAAACAGGGCATCCGAATTGCAGAACATTTGAAGGAAGTATGTCCAAGTAATGTTCACCTTTTATGCTCTTTAGCGAAGGTATTTCCTAATTCAACCATTTTATCCGGCATCGCTTGCAATAGTGCATCAAGTTCAGCTTTTGGGGTTTCATGAAGAGCCAGTCCATTTGCTAATCTGTCCAAAGAGTTCCAAATAATTGCGATACGATCGAGATGATTCGTTGCTGATTGAAGGAATGGAACTCACATGTTACTCATTATTCCCTCACGCAGTCCGTCTTTCAATGCATTAGCTTTGATTGATTCACTAAAATAGATGAGAAAACATGAAAGCAATTATGAAAATTCTATTTTTTATTTTGATTCATACTTTTTATGTTTGAACTCTTCTAGAGCTTCGCTATTCCATTTGGTCACTTGTTCCTGTGGTGTTGCCGCACCTATGAGACAAACAACCTTTACAATTTGTTCTATCAAACTAATGGCGAGCTCGACAGCGATGACGCGCAGTGAATGAATGAAAGTAAACTTTGATCTTGGGTCCGTAATAAGTACCAGTGCGAATCCGATTTCTGCAAACAGGACGCATGAAGATATTATTCAAGATTCACTGAGGTGTTCGTGCCAAGACTTACTGGTGAGAAAGTTCTAACTGTTCCGCCTTCATTTTCAAAGTTTGCGGGATCGTAACTGCGCTAACACTGGGTTCACAATGAATTTAAATTACGGTCAATTTTGATAAGGAGTGTTTATGCTCTCCATCTTGAACTCACATTCTCAAATAACTGCGAAAAAGACAATCAATCATCAGAAATAGTATCGATACCTTAGAACCAGTAATTCGCAACTTACTTCTGGTTTAGAATAAATCTAAATTTCTGCATCCAATTTCTTTGGAGCAGAAAAAGTTACATTTCTAGTAAAAGCGCTCTGGACATTTAACTTACAAATCAAAAACTGATAATGCTACCAAATTGCTCATCATAAGTCTACCGAAGTTTTTATAGTAAACTTCCGTACTATAGGAATCCACAGACCTGGCTAGCACAGCTCGAATGTACGTAATTCTGATTGAATTGATAAAGAGTCGATTCGAATAAAAACCAAATTTTAATTTATGAATAATTGCAAGAACATTTACAATTCCAATTCGTCAGGATAGTATGTACTGAAATGTTTAGATAGGGATTATTATACGCAAGTGCTGAAGGTTATTCGATATTTACTGTTGAAGTACTTTGACCACGAATCTGAAAGAAAACAAAGTAATACAGGAGCTGTCTCAACCGATCTGTCTCAACACGTCCTTACAGCTCATTCACTATCCAAATATACGTCTCCATCATATCATTGCATTCGCGCTTATCTATTTCTGTTTGGTCTAGCACTGCTGTGGCAGCTTCAACTACCGAAACGGCTTGTGGTTCTGGGTCCAACGATGGTGCAAGCGATGTTGCACGCGATGTTGCACGCGATGCTGCACGCGATGCCTCTCGCGATGGTGGAACAAATCTTGTGAGCTTATCAAAATCCATACTTTCGGTTGAAAGATGTGTTACAAATGAATGCTCCATTCATGCTCATTCTACGTTATTACTCACATTGGCTGCTTATAGAGGTAGAAGAGTTGTAGCTTATGAGCTTGCCTTAGGTTCACAAATGCTGATACAGCTGTCGAACCAATCATCGGAAACGTCACACTCAACCTGTTGGAAATGAAAGGTGAATGATAATCAAATTAGAGTTCGCGTTGCTCTTAACAGAATACTCAAAGCTACAAAATGGACTATGAGGAAGAGGCCGAATGTATAGCGACTTACTTGCTGCTCATAAAGTTCATGATATTTGTAAACCTGAAATTAACAAAACAACGAATATATTTCACTTTCACTTTTCATCAGCCGTGACATACTCTCCATCAGCCTTCAAGATGTCATCGGCCTTTTTCTCTAAATAATCGATAACCTGTTGATTTTGAAACAATACTAAGTGATGGATCCAACAGAATCTGCGGTAAAAAAAAATCGTACCCTATACGGATGGTATTGGACTTCTTCTTGCTGGAGAGAATCCGCTGATCTTTTGTGCAACTTGCTGAAGATAAATGAGCAAGTCAAGTCATTAGCGAGTATTTGATCTTAACTGAGGAAGCTACTTACAATGAATTCGCAAGCGTCCGAGTGTAATATTCCAATATTTGAGCAGCACAATATTTATTACAAAACTCGTAATAAACAATTGTGCGGTACTATATGGTGATCGTACGGGCAAACTAAGCTCGAACCGCCTTTTTAGCTTAATTTGGTCGATTTCAGTGGTTCGCGGATGCGCTTTTGATTGAAATCGCGAGTGAACTTTTGAAGACATCAAATACCGATTGACAAAATGCAACACATTTTTAGAATTTGTAAACTACCCAAACAGGAAGGAGGGCATGGTAGTGCCAAACGAGAAGAAGATTAAAACCGATTTTATGCGAGCGTGCTTAGAAGATGAGATGATATTTAGCAAAGATAAAAGAGCATTACCTCTTGTAGTGAGCTCTGACTTCTTCAAACCTATGAAAAGTGATATTTGATTTAAATTTCACAGAATATAAGCTAGTCTTACGTAAGACTAGCGATACAGATAATGAGCATACCACATCTCGGCAGCGGTCCAAAACCAATGGTGCCACACGGCGTCCATCCAATCCAACCTAAAACGGAATTCGAGTGACTGATTAAGATGACCATTATCCAGTGACCCAGACATGCAACGAATCCAGTTTTTTGCACAATTGGAAAAGAAAACGTATTTCTGTGATGCTCTCATCCCAAAAAAGAATGCTCTTTCCACCATGCGGCATGATTTTAACCTATTCCCTCACCCCATCATCTTTGCCGCGAATCTCTCATGCAACGCATTCAACGGATCATATTCACCGATCAAGAGTTCTCCCACACGATAACATAAAACGTCGTCATCTGAATCCTCATCTGGGAACCTGGCAACAAAATTTACTTTGTGGAATTGAATTTGAGAATGGAATGGAATCTCGATACATACACCTGGCCAAAGGCCTTTCCAACAGCTTCCTTGAAACTGAAAGCGAAACAGAATGAAGATGAAGCTCTCACAATTCTTCCAAGCATTTTTCGATCATGTCACTTACACTGCCTTCAAAACTGCTCCTCGCATTGAGGCACTGAAAGCAAGAGAATATGGAAATGTGTCAACAAACTGACATTTCCTTCATTCTTACTAAGTAAATTCAGATCCACTTGAAACAATGCCAGCCGTCAGAATTTTTAGTTTCCTGTAAAACGAGAACAAAGCAGCGACCAATCTGGAATACTTTCTATCTGATTTCCTGAGAGAAATTGAATGATAAGTCACATGCTATATTTTCCTGGGTTCCTTAACAAAACATACTCTTTTTGGAATGCTGGATTCTCAAGAAATCGCCACCTGCATTGGAATGTTACGAGTTAGAAAATTTCGAGCAAACCTATTTCAATTCATCACGATCTTCACGCACAATCTTATCGTAAAAGAGACCATCACATGTCTCACGTCGCGTGGCGATAGTCGAATTGCAAGCTCCGGGTCCGGTTCCTCTTCTTTTTTCTTTCCCGTATTAGCGGGATCTACTTCTTGCGGTGGCTGTCTGTTTTCTGTAAGTATGGTAGTTTCATACCTAGAATCAATTACATTAGCTGCAATTATCATTATCATTAATCATCCACAAAAATTATCCTGACTTATAAACACTCTCAAATAAAAAAGGCACGTCATTGGAGATGTTTCTCTTGCTCAGCAAATAGAAGTATTTGAGATTATCATCAATGCATATGATCTCGTGCGGGTCTGTCGGATCAGATGCTTCATCTTCGTCTTCTTCATCTTCTTCTTCTTCGGAGTCACTACCAATATCCAAGAGATCTTGAACTGATGAGCCACATGCTTCCAAAAGTCTCAAAACCATATGATGGTATAGGTCTTGTTGCCTGAAAACCAAGTGAGTGCGTGTGCATCAACTTCCTTGCAGCATGTTTTAGGTGAATAAAATAGTACTTTGTTCTGTCTGGTCTTTGTTTTTTTTTTGCGCTCGGTTTTTCATCATCCACCTCCTCCTCTTCGCTAAGGGGTTTACGCTTCAGACCTGGAGTTGCGATTCCTCCTGGCGACTGTAACCAAAAAGTTCAATTGTATTACAATAAAATCAAGGAAATTTTGAGCCTAATTTCACTCAAACCTTCGATCATATATATCTCTGGATGGGAAACGTCAACCAGTTTGCACTAGGCCAATAGTTTGCTCATGGTTATGTTTATTTCGAAAAAAACTCCTCTCCACAGCATTATTTCCGAAAAAACTCCTCTCCCAAGAGACCAATATTTCTCCAAAGTGTCACGTTTTGGAACATTTTTCGAAAAGAATTCCGTTGAATTTGGTGAAATTAGGCTTAAATATGTAGATGGCGCTAGTGCTCAATCTCGAAGGTGAAATACTAATTTTCAATAATATTGAAGCAAATGAATAGATAAATTCTATTAATTTCAATGATTATTGACTTTTATATAAATATAAGAATGCATTACGTCGCGAAATATTTGCTTTCATACATGTATATTCAAAGTAGACTATCGATACGGATAATTCAGATGCATTTCTCCAGCGGGCTAATAATTTCCGCCTCAGGCAGAAATAGTCCGCTGTGTTCAGCTCAATTTCTGCCACCAATCCCAGAATTTCTGCCGGCCATGCAAGCTGTGTAGACTTTCCCAAAGTTTTGAGGCTAGGAAAATGGCCACATCCTAAACTTGAAGGATTTAAGCAAAACGCCTAAGGAACAATAATTAGTGCCTAACTTCTGCCTGCCGAAAATACAAACCGCGGCTCTTAACTCCCCAAAGCGGGCCAAGGCAGAAATTATTTGAACTATTGATGCTACGCCAAAGGGAAATTTCGACCAAAACACATCTTTGCAGACTCGCTATGCATTTCTGCCAGCCAGCATTCGATCAAATTGACCAAAACACATCCTTGCAGAACTGCTAATTACTGATTGTGATCGGAAGCGAATCGTTGAATTGCATCATCTTCATTCCAACATTCGATCCTTGACTGACAGACTGTTTGCTTCGCTTGGGAACGAGGAAGTGCAAGGGGACTTTCTCACCATAAATGCAGGTACCACCTTGAGCGGTGCGTGCAGAATTGCGGACGAACTATGCAATGAGTTCGAACACTGTCTGTTTCATTTGCAACTCTGAATGGTATTTCCCAGCCATAAATGTTCTGGCATGAATTTCAAATAAAAGTGCACTAATTGAAAAGAAATGTATCAGCCAAGTTGAATTATTCGAGTGTCAACTTCTTTTGTGTTCGTTATTGGTGTTTGGTGATTTTTTATTTTTTTGAAAAATTGTGAATGGTGAATTACTTGCAAATTATACCGTGAATAATTTCTGCCTCCACCATGGCAGGCAGAAAAGTGAAATACAATAGAGACAAGTTAATAGATATTTTCAAAAACAGACTAAGTGAATTTCACGATGGCAAAAAGTTCTATTTCGCTACTAGTGCCGTTTTTGAGAACTTGCGTGCAGAACTTCTGTCGAATCTGGACATCAATTTTAATGGAACGGTGAAGGCCTTGTGGATGTTTGCCAGGGCAAATGAAAAGATCATTGTTCCACAACCTACTGAGGAGGTTGCGGAAACAATCAACAATAATGAACAAAATGTTTCAGTGATGTCCGTCGAGATTTCTCACACACAAATCAGTGAATCCGAATCAATAAAATTATCGGATACAGAAAATGAATCAATCTCATTAAACATTCCTTATTCTGTGTGGGAAACCATGAAGCCAGTGGATGCTGCGATGGGAAAACATCGAAGTGAGAAAAAACTGTCAACAGATCCCATCGATGGTTTAAATCTATTAATGAATTCCCCGCATTACCAGAACTCGATTCATGAATTGGCTGTCCAAAAATTCTTCGTTATGTACTCTAAACTGCTGAACAATTCTACACGCTGAACAACTTTTCACAGATGCACCGAGCGCAAATTCAAAGCGCAAGGGAAATTTAAGAGTGAATCGAAACATTTAGCAGATGTAGTATCGCAGAAAGTAAGCAGCTGGCTGGCAGAAATGCATAGCGAGTCTGCAAAGATGTGTTTTGGTCGAAATTTCCCTTTGGCGTAGCATCAATAGTTCAAATAATTTCTGCCTTGGCCCGCTTTGGGGAGTTAGGAGCCGCGGTTTGGTTTTTCGGCAGGCAGAAATTAAGCACTAATTATTGTTCCTTAGGCGTTTTGCTTAAATCCTTCAAGTTTAGGATGTGGCCATTTTCCTAAAACTATGGGAAAGCCTACACAGCTTGCATGGCCGGCAGACATTCTGGGATTGGTGGCAGAAATTGGCAGAAATTGAGCTCAACACAGCGGACTATGTATTTTTGCCTGAGGCAGAAATTATTAGCCCGCTGGAGAAATGCACCTGGATAATTCACCTGAACTCCACTAGATGGCACGAATGGTCAACATTTTCATGTGTAGACCCTACAAAATTGGGTGAATATTGGAGATTCACCAATTTCACCATGCCAATTTTGGAGAAATAATTGCATCTTCGAAGTCTTTTTTCCAAATCATGTATTGGCCTAGTGCAAACTGCTTGACGTTTCCCATCCAGAGTTATATATGATCGAAGACTCAAATCAATATCAACCAAGGGGAGGGGAAGGGAGCTGCGATCTGGAAATGAGCAAACTCGAATAATTGAAAACTCACCGCAGGTGGCAAAGGAACCGGTGAATTTACCGATGCTGAATCTGGTGCAGTATCAGCTTCATCTCCATCTCCTTCCGCCAAAGTAACATTTTTACTCATGGCGAGCAATACCAATCCGCAAAGCAAAATGGTTTTCATTTTTCTCCGAGCAAACGGAAAAGGAATGAATCGATAATTTGAAAACGAAAACAGAAAGAATATATCAACTAGTAAGCAACTTGAAGACCGAAATTACTGTCGATATTCAAAGCAAATTCCCGTGATATTTAAGGCATCTTTGACTCGACAAATGCTCAACTACATGATAAGAATACGTGTGCGATCTTACGACCGAGTGGCACTAATGTGTGCGATACAGTGGAAAATTTCAGAACAATTGAGCCCAAACGGCCCTTTGCCAGTCGACCAGCAACTTATAATCGCGATGACGGTGTGAATTGCAGCGAAAAGCAATCAATAATCCAATCAATTTAGCATAAATCGCTTATGTTGTTCTTAGCAGTTATTATATTATTATGTAGCATGTTATTTTATCCATCGATGTCAATTTCAGTTTTATTTGGCCATTCTGTTCGGCCTTGCGGTATTCACTTTTCCGGTGGTCAATTTGTGGGAGGACCACATCCATCTTTCATTTCATTTTCTTTCTTACTTTAATTGTCGAAAAGCTTTACATAAACATTTCACATGAACGTTCTACATGAACGTGTCACATGCGCCGATCTTGTTTTTCGCACTTGTGCTGAATGTATCTGTTTGATTTACATAAACTCGATTCGATTGTTGGTTTTACATTTTCGTCGAAAACTAAATTGATGTGGTTCTTCGACTGTTTAATTTTAAGAGGCCCAAACATTGAAAACTTGAGAACAAGTATGATTCATCTATCAACTGTTTCTTGGCCTTCCTAAATTTAGACCTCATCCTCCATCCAAAAACATGCTAAACTCAACCAGCGGTTGGTGCTCCGTCGTGCGGGAGCTCTTTGAATGAAACCTCTCTTGCGGAGAATATGACTAATCACCCCCAGAAGCAATTGGAAAATCGTCATAGATTCTCAAAATCTTTCTCAAAACCATCGAAGGCCGATCGCCTTCAGAGATAACTGGACGGATCCGCGCTCCCATGTTACGGCCTCTGAATAATCCTCACTCAAAGCGTTTCAACATCTCAGCACATGTGCACCGAACGAATATTTCGATGAATTCTTTTTTTCGCCTGGGCTGAACTTAGAACATCACACATATGCTTAGAATCGATTCGTCTGGAGGTTTTTCATTTCAGCGGGAGCTAAATTTAAGTTGTTTTGTTGAAATGCAAATTACGCGTTTAATTTTAAGAGGCCCAAACGTTGAAAACTTGAGAACAAGTATGATTCATCTATCAACTGTTTCTTGGCCTCCCTAAATTTAGAAGATGCGCATCAGGTTGAAAAGTATGACCGGAGGTTATAATCTCCCGCTTGATGATTGCCTAATCAATTTCAAGCTCACTCCAACCCTTTGCCTATACCGAACTTTTTTCGGAGATATAAGGCAATTTGTATGCGGAAGGCTACGCAATTGTAGGGAGATTTTTCTTCCAGTTATAGTCTAAGACTTAAACTAACCAGAGTGTCCCAAAGAATTCCGATGTCCTCTTTCTTTTGATAAAATCGACAAATAAAATAAAAACTGACAACGATGTCTAATATCAATTGTTTCAACGGGTGTAATTACTTTTGTTGATTTGACTATTAGTAACTAGCCCCGGGAAGCATATTCATAATGTTGTAGAATTTTTGTACGCTTCTCTCACACATACATTGGGGCTTGCTGATTCAACGGGCACACAGATTGTGTCATTCTTTGTCGAAAACACTTTAAGTATCGCGCCGATGAACGCAGAGAACCGAGACGAACTTGAACCGCTGAACAATAATTTTGTTTCGAGTTATTCTGGTGAATTTGAAAAAATAATTCTTCTCGACGGCAAAAAATGAATGCCGCTTGGTGTTATGTGTTGGTGCTTTTTGGCGCGGGCATCACGCTAGTAGTAGCCGGTGGCTCTGGGAGCGAGAGCGAAGCAAAGGGTTCTGAAGGATTTACGATGAAAAATGCTTTTCTATTGGTAAGTCTCACGTACAAATTTCCGATCGTTTTGCGGAATTTGTTACGAACGAATCGTTGAGCCTCGATCGCCACACAAAAAAAAGTTGTGGCATCACGATTGGATTTTGCGCCAATTATTTTTAATTTTTTCATTTTGTTCGCAAAAGCACGAAAATCGATTATGCCCCTGAGATACAAGATCCTGAAAGTCCTCATTCTTGTGAATCGATCATTTGCCCGTTCTTCCTCTTATCCAACTTCGCATAATGACCGAAGACACTCAATATCCGCAAGAGTCCGCATGGGCATATCGACGAATCCACAATGCAATATCCTCCTAACCCAAATTAGTTCATATGCTGAATAATGTCGAATGAAAAAACAATGGAAATAAAAAATACGAATGAAAAGAATAAAGAAATAGAATTGAAAAGAAACTCAAATTCAAAGAAAAAAACTAAAATGATCATACAGCTCAAATATGTTCCATGAAAGATAACAAAGTTGCCACAATTGCTATGGGGATAACTCAGTAGTCGTCCCATTAGATCGACGTACTAAGTAAAGTCCGAAGTTAGTTCTGGATTTGATTTAATTAAAGTGTTTTGACATTGATGCTGGCCAAATATTAAGTTTTCTGTACGTCTTCGAAGTAATCTCGTCAAGAAAAATTGTTTTGGACTTACTTGACTCATTTGACCAACGTAAAGAGCGATTTATTTGAAATCGAATTAAAACCAGGGCCAGGCTCATATTCGCAAACTGGCATCACGTTTTATTAACTCTAGCAGTGGTCAAAAAAAATGCAATGGTTTTTAGGAATTTCAATCTTCGAACCAATTTCTTTTCAAATTAATTTTAAATGTTTGTTTTTTTATTTACTATCTTAATTTTGCAAAATTTGCTTCAGGCAAAAAGATCGTTATTTAATTTACAAAGAAATGAAATTAGTGATGTATTGCGCAACCAAAGCACCATCGTATCCGCATATCGGTGTTTCAATCTTAAATTTTTAAAAATGTGAAAAGGAAATGACGTTATTCGGCATGAAAACAATAATTCAGAAAATCTAAGTTTTTACGTGTGAGAAAAAACAATTATTGGAAATTGGAATTGAAAAACTCTTTCAGTCAGAGCTTGAATAAGAAGCTCATCAGTGCTTCCTTGCGCTCCGCCGTACATTTCTTGGTTTTGTTTATTTTCAAATCTTTTTTCGGGCAGAGAGTGCCTGCGATTGATACAGGGATGACCTCATCAGGAAGCACGTCTCGAGTGTCTTCTCATCAAGTCTCTCCCGTGGACCTGTACACTGGCGATTTCCCTGCTGGTGTCATGCATTTCCCCGATGATTTTCAGAATATGAAAATTGCCGACCAAGAACAGACTTCAGATGTGTAAGGCGCACATCCACCGCAATTGCTATATCTCAGGAATCTCAGCCATTTCCATTTTCAGAACCATGGTTGATTTGGAGAATTTACTTTCTGGGTAGGCTCACGAGAAAAAGCCGGCTACATTTTTCCACTTTTGTGATTTTCTAACAATCTTATCCTGGCAGCTTAGACGATATTCCCGACCCTCAAAAGGTCGATTACATGGACAATCAAATGTTTTTCGGTACCTTGTCTCAAGGGGCTGTAAATGAATTCCAGAGGATTCAGAAATTGATTCCGTCAGTGAAATGTTATGTTGAATGTTATTCAAAATTATAATAATTATTTTTTTTTAATGTGACATTTGCAGGGAAAAGGATGAACTGTCTGTGTAATTTACCTTAATATTGTTTTTTCCGCAAATCTTTTCTCATTACCAATCCTTTGTTCATGTTTCTAGTGAAGATGACAAAAAAAGAGACATCATCGATATGACCATCAAAGCGTACGTTATTTGAAAAATGTAATCTTCTTCTTGGTCAATTCTCAGTTTTTTCTTTATTGTTTCAGATTTCAGCATGTCCAAGACAAGTAGATATAACTTAAGATACGATCGCATCTGTTCCGGTCTGCAATTACGCCATTTTCTGTTGCAGCGGCGTACTACCACCTTTCAGTCCATTGTGAGTTCTTTTCAAATCGAATTTGTTGTATTTATTAATCAACTTTCATTCGACAGGATTCAGGCCGTTCTGACACGTTTGTCAGCAGCAAGTGCCTCGAAAAATGAGATATTAGATCCGAATCGGAGTCAACCTGTGCTGCCAGAAGAAGACGACGACACAATGTCTTTCGAGAGCAATGGAAGCGAGTTACAACAAGCAGCTGTGAAAGCGAGACGAGAGCTGAACGCAATGTTCAAGAAAGGTGTTCCACCGCTATCCGAAAAGATGGTCGGATATTTGTTGAGCCTGCATGTGCTGCGCCCGCTTATTCTTGGGTAAAGTGATAGCGAAACCGCGATATTTTTTATTTAATTGTCATCGTCTATTCGAAATTCACAACAGAAATGGTAACATGAGTCCAGCTGCCTATTTTCAAAATTTTATGGACGGATTGTGAGTCAAATGCACGAACACATTCGCACAGGCACTTTCATTCCAAAGCTTGTTTTTTTGTCTGTAGATTCAGAGATAGGTGAGAAACTATTTGCTTAAGTTCCTGAGAACATTCAAGACCTCAGGGTTTGCATAAATAATTTCTAGAGTATGCCAACCCGTTATTCGAGTCGACGAAAGGGAAGATCATATTTCGGTTGTGGATGGCTCTGATAGTGATGAAACGGAAATTGGAAATAAATGTGCGCCAAGGAAATATTCGGAAGAGTACAAAGTGCAATCGCTTTGGGAAAACTTCAAGTAGGTGTTCGCCTACGGATTTTGGAAAAAAAAAATTGTGTTTCCTTTAACACCAATTGTTATTTTCCCTCAGAACAAAACGGTGTCCGTCCAAAGAAGATTTGAAGAAGGCAAGGATGGAATTCAAAGCTAGTGAAGAGTGAGTGGAGGAGTGTTGCGCTAACTAATTAAATAATTTAATTTAACTAATTTCACGACAGGACCGAGGGACAGAAAATGAAACTATTCAATAGCTTGAATTCGACCATGTGAGAAACCAATTTGAATTGAAATTGTATTTTTCAACAAAATTCGATATTTGAAATAGCTCCAAGGCTGTTGTCGTTCATATGGATAATGAAGATTTGCGGCAATATATCACTGGCTATATGGCTAAAAATATGCAAGATCGCCTGTCGGGTATTGCTGAAGAAAATGGCTTCATGTTGATTCCAACTGTACAACAGCTGTAAGTGTCATGTTCAATGGAATGTGTGCGATAATGTATAATTGAACTCGGCTTAACATCAGGATCCCGCAGATTGTCAATAGCGCTGATATACCGTAAGTATACACAACATGTTTTTGTTCTGCACCGATTTGCATTTAATTTTATTCCTCCTTCATATTAGTGAAGGCGATGACCGCATAATATTGATAAATTCAATCACAGAATACTTGTTGTCCCTCAATGGCGCAGATGATACGAATGTAATTACTGTGAATCAAGGTGCTGAACCTTACAAGATAGCTCTTGCACTGCTACAATTGTGTCACCTAAGGAGCCATATTCCGTAACGTTAATTCGTATCGATTTTTATGAACATCAAGTGATAACAATCTCTGATGTTTTAGTCTGAATCCGCCGATTACCGCAAGTGGAACTGAGGACGATCTAAAGCCAAGGTACAAATGATTGCCCTGTGAAATGTTCTCAAATATGCTAATTTTGCTATCGTTTACAGTGACAATTACATTCTTGGTCACATTAGCACTTACGTCCGACATTGGTAAGTGTCATTTCACTTCAGCACCGATCGTGATTGAAGTTTCACGTAATAAAAAGCTTCACATTCCGCTATTCTCATTCTGTTTTCATCTCATCCGCAGGGTGGACCTGATTCTGAAGAAGTAAGTTTGCTGACACAACGTGGAAACCTTTAAAAAACCATCGATTCATTTAGATGTGGCGGCCGTTTTGCTGACAATTTTAGTGGGAACCGTGGGGATCTTGTCTTCACGATCTGGAGAAACTTCTTAAAGCAACGTGATCTTGAGAACTATCCAATGTAATTTAACGGGCCAGATCATCACGATGCTGAATCTGTTCAGCTTATTGACTCGACAAATCATTCTATACCTCTCATTCATTACAGATTGATGATTCACTCCAACGATGAATCAGTCAAACATGCAATGAGTTACTGGCAAAAAGCGGAGCGCATGTAATTTATTTTTGTTGCATTTTGAAATAGCAAACACATAAGATAATTCTAATTGCAGGCAATATGTAAGCTTAGCCTCGGACATCCAGATTAATGCTTCCACAGACACAGGAACCTCAGGACTTCCAGAAATTGTTCAAGAACCAGAAGTGGGCACAAGCGCAAAGAAAACTGTAACAGATGGGATAAAGTCAGTTCTTGGCAAGAGGAGAAAACGTCAAGGCCCGTTAAGTAAAACGAAAGGTTTAAAACGCTCGAAAATTAGACTTACGATTGAAGACCTCCAACCAGGCGATAAGCCTGGAGAGGAGTAGTTCCGCCCACAATTGTGCATCAACAATCACTGGTTCATTCCTATACATTTCAGTTGTTTCCACTTACCTTCTAAATTGACGAGGTTTATTAAACATTCGTTTATTAAAAACTAGTTAGGAATAGAATCCTGTGGTGGATCGCCTCTAAATAAATAATACAACCTCAACACCGTCTTTTATTCATATTTCAATAGTCGTCTTTTGACGAAATAACAGCATACTAAAATGGTGGCCTCGGTTCTCTGAAATGCAAAGGTCGAAAGAAAACCTCTGCGAAAATTTCAATTTTACTAATTTTTTGTATTTCTAATTCAAAGTTCTTACATTTTCTAATGATAATTCTTTATGAACAATCTTTTTGTGGTTTTTTTCTTCATTACTTAATTCATTTTCTGCTGCTCTTCCAATGAATTGCTCGTCATTTCCCATTTCCCATGCAATTTATCAATAATCATGAAGAACGAATGAGAGTTCTCCCATTGGCATTTCACGACTTTTCACAATTCGTTTTATGGAGGAAAAAAAACCTTCGCAAATAACAATTCAAAATTCCCTTTTGAAATAAAACCGTTGTGCAATCTTCTATCAAAGGACGAATTCCAAGGAAAAAAAGGCTTCCAGAACGAGGAGTTTGAAGAGGAAAAAATCTTCATCGTGCCTTCTCCTATTTCTGTCATTTTATACTGGAAATCCGTTTCCGCTTGTTTTCTATGCAATTCAAGTGATGGCCGTTTTGAATGTGTTCTGGAGGAGTGACGTTTCTTCACGAGTCCCTATCAACTATTCGAGCGTATAAAAATGCTTATTTTGTTTTGTAATCGCGATGGAAGGTTCCATCGTTGATCACCTATCGATTTTCCTCAGGTTTTCGCTTGACTTGTGCGTTAAAATCGATTTTTTTTATGCAATCTTAAGAATTTCAATCTAAATTTGCTCTGAAAGAACTCACATGCCAGTGAATTCGGTTTCTGACTTCTAGTTACCACCGACTCTTCTCTTTCTCTCTCATTCTATTTTCATATAGAAATCTGTTTTGATATTTCATAATACTATTTTCTCATCATTTGCTTGTCTCTGTTGAATAGTTATTTCGAATCGCAGGAAATAAATACAGCAAAAGGCTTACTTTTCTTTAGATTAATAAGTCATATACTTCAATAATTTCTTTATTAATTTATTTGCAGGTTTTATTGTTTGTATTTTTTGTCACGCATGGTCATAGCTGAACAGGGTTCCCTCATTCTTGCCTCGCCATCTTTGCTGGTGGTGCGTGAATAAATTGGCGAATCCCATTCCGCCTTGCTCATGCATGTTCGTAACTGTGGTGTCTTGTTTGAATGCGCTGTGTTCAACTAAAAGAGGCATTTCTTATTTTTAGATAATATTTCGGAAATAATTCTCTCACATTTTGATATTCGCAAAATCAACCAAATAAAAATTTTAACGTTATTTATTTTTGTTTATCCGCTTATTTTGCTTTAGAATTTCTTTACAATTTATTTAGAGATAGTTTTGACGATTTGGAAATGAAATAATTTCGATTAGCATTAACATTTTCATTCAAGAACAATTTTGGTCAAAGAAGGTTTTCCTTTCCATTTTCCTGGGCGAATGAAAGATTGCGCTGAAATGTTTTTAAACATTTTCCCTTCCAACCACATGAGTCTGTTGAATACTAAAATATAAAACTGTAGAAAATTGCATTTCCATCTCAAACATATTAAAAAAAAAAAAAAAAAAAGATCCGGTGGTGTTTTCGTAATTGTTACACTGTCATCTGAATTCGACAAATTAAGTAAAAATTGAAAAAAATGTAGAGAATTAAAAAAAAGAAAACTCCAAGAAAAACATAATCGAAAATTGATTGGAGTTTTTTGTTCACATAAAGAGAGAGAGAGACAAACTCTCGTATTTTCCTGCCAAGACCTCGTTCTTTTCATGATCTTTTCTTTAGAATTCTTTTTAGGGAAATTTTGCATTGCCGGCAGATCAAATATGCCTGATTGATGAATTTTATGCGTTTCTTGAAATGGAAACACATGAGAGTTTGCCTGTACGCGCCGAGGAATGGTGTCTTTCTGTTGTGAAATATTGAACAAGAATGGTTCTTAGAAAATAGAAAATAGTTTTCCTATACTTTTCAACTGTAATCATTTTTTTATTTTCATCATTTTATTTTTGTTTTTTTATATATTATTATTAATGTTTTTGTAATAACAAATGCTTACGAAACTAATATCTACAAGAGTTTTCTTCTAGTTATTCATAGTTATTTCATTTTGAATTAATAGTTTTGTTTTTTTGGGTTGTTTGCCAGAGTGTGTGTGTGTGTGTGTGTGTGTGTGTGTGTGTGTGTGTGTGTGTGTGTGTGTGTGTGTGTGTGTGTGTGTGTG
>JANSTV010066275.1:0-11248 GCA_027564135.1 Lestremia cinerea
AAGAAAAATCTTAACAAATTTACAAAAAGAAAAACCATTCCAGCAAACCAGTTGCGGTGCAAAATTCACTTCTTTTTCAATCCTTTTTTCTCTTTTTGTTTCTTTTCCTTTTTCTTTGTTTTTGTTTTTCTCTTTTCGGCCTTCGCCTTTTTGACAGCCTTCTTCCGCATTCTCTTGTCTTCCAGTGCTCGGCTTTAGGTCGAGCGCTGTCCTTGAATTCACTGTTTTCATCATCACCATCATCGCATTCAAGATAGAGGTCAAATAACTGTGACTGTGGACAATTTCTTTGGGAATTCTGTTTATTAGATTGTTCGCAAATACGTCAGCTGGGAAAATGACGAATGTGATTCTTGAACTTAGTCCATTTGAGAAGTAATTATCTCACAGCGAATAATCTTGTCCGTTCAATGGAAAATCCTCGATTGAACATTTAACAGTCGCACTGAACCTCCGTCTACCGAAACCGTCCTGTTGATTTCGAGATGTGTCTCGTGAAATAAAATTCTTGTTTGACTTAAATTATTTAAAATTTCTTCGCTTTCTAATTCCAGTCATTGTGAGGGCAGTTATCGAAGTCTCTTTTGAAATCTCCGTCCAAGCAGAAGTTTCGATAGCCTTCGGCCAATGCGTTTTGAGAACACTTTTGCACGACCATCGTAAAATTCGGAACCCAATCGATGCCGCGCAGCGGCTTTCCCTTGGTCGAGAACAATTTTCCTTTTCCGCGCATTTCAATTTTGCAGCCACCGTGTCCGACCCCTCCAGCATTGTCATTAGTCAAGACATTCGCATTTTGGAAGCCATCACCCTGGCCTCTGATGAATTCCAAGTATTGGCGGGCATCGGTGAAGGCAAACGGCGCCTTATTGTGGCAATACTGTCCGTGTGCCGAGCCGGGTTCAGCGCTGTTGATGCCACGGAAATAGCTGATGTCCGTGCCGTCCTCGGATCGACTGAGAAATACGCCGTTGCCCAATTTGAGATCGCAGTAGCTGCTCTCCTGACCATAGGCCATGTAAAATTTATCCGTATCGAATGACTGAGTCAAATTCTCGGCTGAAAAGTGATCAAGATGACCACCGTCAATCGCTTCCATTGAGAAAAGGGCTTCCTTGCCAATATACCAGTGATTGTAACCCGTCATCTGGGCCACCGCTCCAGCTGGAATGGCAACATCCTCTGCAGATAGTAGACACACCGGCATGATGCGGTCGCTGAGCTGAACGCTTCCTCGTAAAGTGACGATCACAATATCTTTTTCGTAGAAAATCGATTTGATATGATTGAACTCTTTCGGCCAAGTGAGGCGTTCGATTCCGAAATACTGTGTGCTGTAGTCGAACCGAGCGAAGGCCGGATGTCCTTTGTCGAATGCCAAAACGAATTCTGACAAATTGTAGGTTTGATTGGTGTCGGGATTCCAGAAGCACTGCATCGCCGAAATGACGGTGGTTGCGTTGATCAAAATGCCGGCACAAAAATGTGAATAGTCACTTCCGCTGGCACGATAAATGGGCACGTGCCAGGGATTGAGGTGCAGTGCGTTTGGGCTTCTTCTGCCGCAAGTTCGAAGGCATTTCTGCGGAACAGGATCCCAAAGTCCGGTTGTTTGACATTTGATTGTTTGATCACTCTGCGGATCATCATAACCCGCGTTGCAAACTCTCCGAACGATTGTTCCCGCTTGCGATGATTCTTTACATTCAATCTCTCGCTCGCCTTCAACGGTCTGTTCGAAGCACTTGGTCACGGAATTCGAGCTGGTTATTTCCGATCGGTCACAAAACAGTGCACATTTTGGAGCTTTGTTCTTCCAATGACCATTCACGCAGGTGTTCACATCCGAACCATCCACTCGTTCATTCTCGCCACATTTGTAGACGATGTTTGCTTTGTGTTCGACGACATCGCCGGCCACCAACTTCTTCGGTGAAATCGAGTAAAATACATCATAGTTGCCGATTTCTTCGACACGACAAGATCCCCAGCCAAATGATTCATACTGGAACTCATCGATTGTCGTCTTGTTGATCCACGCAAGATGGTTCGAAATGTTCACAAATTGATCGCATGCTGAAGCTTTCATGCCGTCGAGAAGTCCATGAAGGAAATAACGGATTTTGCCCTCTTCCCGTTGCGGATACACAACGCTTTGGCCCGGCTCCCGCAGCGCATCATATGAGTTCAAGAGAGCGCAAATGAGCGGGAATTTATCTTTGAATTGTTGGAATTGCGTGTCTTTTGGGAGACAAATGGGCTGGATGTGATCTGAGAACTGAATGGGTCGACTCAACACATACAAACCCAGTGTCCCGTTTGATGCTGAAGTCGATTGGAGAAACTTTTTAACTTGAAAATACTGGACACTCGAGTCATTGTGACCGACAGCTACGAGCATTCGATCATCGTCATATCTTTCCGTGGTGATCAGCGCGGATACAACCATTTTCGCATTCAAAATGTTGGCCGCACGCACGGGCACCAGTTGGCCGGTCGTTTGATTCTTTTGATAAATAGTGGCAGTCCAAGGAGCGTGCCATGTCCCCTCCTCGTCAACGCCAATATCGGCCGGAGATCCTCCGCAAATTACCGCACAAGACTGGGGCCTTGGGTGCCATTCACCATTCGGTTGACATTCCGTACTCTGCTGGTCGCCTTCGTAGCCTTGTCGACATGCCAATTTGGCTGTAGTGCCGATCGCCGCCCATCGATCGCACTCGATCTCTTGCTGCGCTCCGCTGACTCTTCTCAGGCACGTTGCCTCGATTGAATGACTAATGATCTCGTCGCGATCGCACATGCCTAAAAAAAAGTCCTTTAAATTTCCCACACTCGATTGCAATTAACTCGCTCAACACTTACAATTCACAAAACCAATTGCTCCAAAAATCAGCAAAAATGCTGAAGAAAAATGAGTCATTTTTGCTCTTCAAAGGAATGAATTCACTGGTCACGTTCTAAATTCTAACTAAACGTATCGCTCAGCATGCGAGCTCTTTTAACAAGCTGATTGACGACGAGCGACGTAAGACGCCGAGAGGATACACGTTTTAATCAAAACAGAAATTCACCAGAAAAAAAAAACACATTATTTATTCCAGTGGCAATTATCAGCTGGGCATTTAATCGGTCGAATTCGAGGAATTGTTTTGGATTCGCTGGGAGTTTTGCGACGTGTTTATGCGCTTTCTTTCTTATCAAAAGGTCAAGAGCGGTGTGATTTTGAGTTGAGTTCGAATGAAGCTGATGTTTTTTGGAAATTGTGAAATTCCTTTGAACGGTTTCACCAGATCCACGTCATTCCTCGTGCAGGCATCAAATGGAAATATAAGAAAAACCCAAGAAATATTCTAAACAATTTTTTATTCGTTCATTTTCAGTCACCACCGATGAAAATTGGCATTTGTACAATGTAGCAATTTTAACACACAAGAGTTTTTCGACTGAGATACACTTGCAAAACCAAGCGAGTCAGTTTTCGCACCTGATCAACTCTCGGTGGAATTTCCCGTGAACACAAAGATTGTTTCTCTCGATGTCAAACGAATCGCATTTTTGAGTGATTGGAGTGAGATACGGCACCCGATCATTGAACTGAAGTGTTCTTCTCTTTCCATATTCGTCCATCATTCCAATGGTACCTGAATTCATTGGAATAACACACTCCCATTCTGATGTGTTTTTCGAACTATGATTCTCATCAATAAGAGCATCACTCGTGTCAGTCGTCAAATTCAAATGCGTACTGACGTCGGTGAACGCAAATTCAGAACCGGACCGCATACTGATTATTGTGACGCCAGCAAAATAGTATCCGTTGACTGGGTGATTGAGAACAAGACCGTTGCCTAATTGCCGTTGGCCTTCGTCATCGTGCCGCGAGGTATTCGCGAAAAACAGATCCTCCGGGAAGTGCAAAAAGGGCTCTAACATTTGCTTGCATTCCTTTGGGTATATTTGCATTTGAAAGGTCGCCCAACCACTTGACTCGGAACCAGTCAACTCAGCTGTAAGATTGATTGGAGGTGAAAAATCTACTGCTGGTGGAAGAGGAATCGGTGCAACGCGGTCGGTCTGGTGAATGCTCCCTCGCAGCATAACTACTACAATATCGTGCTGATAAAACTCATCCCAAAAATGGTGGAAATTCCTCGGCCAAGAAATTTTTTCAACCTCGAAGTACTGCGTTTCTCTATTGAATATCTCAAACGACGAATGATTTTTCCCCAATGCAAGAATGAAGGCGGACAAGTCGTGTGGTTGGCTCGTGGTTGAATTCCAGAAACATTGCATGGCAGACACGACTGTGTTTTCGTTAATGAGAGTACCGCCGCACCAATGCATGTAGTCGGTGGGACCACCATGGTAAACGCCGACATGCCAGGGAATGTCTTTATAAATCTTCTGCTCGGAGTCATCTCTTGCGTCTGTTTCCGCCAACTTAGCTGAAGACCTGTACGAATATGATTCTGAACGAATCTGAATAACACTGATTTTGTTGTCCTCCTCAACCTTGGAATCTTCCTTTACAACCTTCGAATCTACCAATAGCTTGATGTCACAGAAGCCCCAATCACTTACGCCATTCAAAAACTCCTCGGATGTTTCCTTGATCCATTTGAGATAATCTGCGATTTGTATTGAATTATTGCAGGGTATCGCACGATAGTTGATGATTTGGTGCAAGACATATGGGGCTAAGGTTGAATTGCTCGCTCGAGCCGTCAGCCCAAGGCCGACCTTTCGGAGACTTATGCGTTGGCAATCCAACTGTTTCGAATGGCCTTCTAGCGGAAGACAAACAGGTGTAACTTTTGTGAATGGAATGGGTTCATTCAAGCCGTACATCACTAGTCCGCTGTCCTCATAGTAACGAATTTGACCGACTGGCCATCGCTTTGAGCCAGTTGCTCCTATTTTCACGGTTGAATTGCACGCTTCATCTTGTGACCCGTTTGGTAACACCGAAACAATCACCTTGGCATTCAAAATGATGGCAAACTGGGTTTTGGTTGAACGACCTTGGCGAATTTCGGCAATCCATGGCGCCTCCAGCGGTCTTTCCTGGACATCAATCTCACTCTTGCCACAGATCTGTGAGCAAGCCAAAGGTTTCGGCAGCCATTTGTCATTCATTTGACATTCGGTGTTTTGGACGGCACCCTCGTAACCTTCAGGGCATGTCAAGCGGGCTTTGGTACCGCCCGGTAACCAACGATCGCATTCAACTTCGATTTCTTTGTTTTCAGATCCTCGGAGACACTTTGCAGTAATTGAATAATTGTTAATCTCATTGCGGTCGCAAGCGCCTGGAAAACACAACAAAACTGAATAAAACAAATTGATTCAAATTTGAAGACAAACTCACAATATACGAACGACGCCGTTGAGATTAGCAGCAAAACAACCTTTGTCGTTGAAGTCATGATTAAAACTGTCGCTCGTTGACTCAATGACATGTCATGTTGAAGTGATGTTGACAAATCGACAAATGATAACGACTGGGCGACGAACAATCCGTACGGGTGCTGCATGTCATTTGGCTCTCAATATTTAACGTTTTTAATGCAACATTTGTGATCACAGCAAACATCTATTATTACAATTATTGTTATTATTTTTTTTTATAAAGAAAAATCCTGTTCGAATTCGAATTCGAATTATTATTATTTACAGCTAAAACCATGACCTTCAACAAATTTGGGATGATTTTGCTCAAGTTCGGCGACTACAATGACTCAACTCTCTCTGAAACGTTCCGTTCAAGCAAATATTTCGAGTTTCGTAAATGCCTGGAGCGCATTTTTGCGTGACGTAAGTGAGATGCGGGACCCAGTCCATGGCGCCAAGTACATATCCATTTTTGGTAAAAATTTTGCCGTTTTCGTGATTCGTTATGTGGCAGGCGCCCATTCCGAGTGATTGTGTATTGCGAACAACTTTGGAGTCGCTCAACGTATCGTTGATTCCGAAAATGAAATTCAAATGTGTTCGAACGTCTGTGAAGATGAATCCTGTATTTTGTTCGCAATGCTGATTGTGACTCCTGCCTGTTCGGAATAGGTGTTGGGCAGTATTGATTCCGATAAGATAATTGACAGTCTCGCCGTCTATTGTATCGTCGATAACCAAGCCGTTGCCCAATTTGATGTCGCAGAACCCATCTCCGAGATAATAGGTCATGTTCAATTGGTCTTTATCAGCTGCAAAGTTCTTTTGTAATTCCACGGTCGTTGGAAGTCCTTTATCATTAAAGGCATTTACATACAAGAAAAATGCATCTTTATCTGGCGCATTTGGTGAGTTCGGCAGACAAATTGGCGCCACGCGATAGTTGAACTCAACGCTGTTACGCATTGTGATGATGGCGATGTCGTTTGCATAGAAGCCATCGTTCCGTTGCTTGAACCTTCTGGGCCAAGTTAACTGTTCGATTGCGATATACTGAGCTCGAAAATCGAAACGTGCAAAAGCTGGATGACCTTTCTCGAATGTCAGAATGAATTTGGTCAGATTGTAGGTTTGATTATTTTCGGCATCCCAAAAGCATTGCATGGAAGTGAGGACGTGAGTGGCATTGATCAAACTGCCGCCACACCAATGCTGATAATAGTCTGGTCTTAGGAGGTGGTAGATGGATACGTGCCAGGGGTTGTAATGCCTTCTAGATGCCTCATTTCTTTTGCCGCATTGCACAGGTTCCGGGTTCAAGAATCGCTTAGTTGTGGCTTGGATCCACTCGAGTTGCGTTGAAATTGTCTCAATCTGGTTGCACGCGGTTGAATTGGGGCAATTGATAATTTCGGCCAGGTGATGTGTCTCGTCATTCTCGTCAAAATGTGTCAAACCGTGACCCGACTCAATTTTCTCTTTTTTGAAATTAGATCGAACATTGCTAATCTCGAAATCTTTTGCAGGCAAGCAGACTGGAGCTATTTCGCTAGTAAATATAATGGGACGTTTCAAGAAAAATAGCGTTAAATTGGAATGCTGGTTTGGATCCATTCGCTCGATTTCGAAGTATTCCTTGGAATCACTCGGTCCAACGCCCACAGCCAAACTGTCATTCATTCCATGCCGATGCCTTATTCCCACTGATGCTACAACCTTGGCATTCAAAATGGTGGCGGATTGGAGTCGCTCGTACTTTCCCGCTTTATCGTATCTCACGAAAATTCCCGCATCCCAAGGCGCATTTTCTCCCTGTGGATCTGGATGAATACCGCAGACTTGTTGGCACGGCTGAATCGGTGGATGCCACTTACTATTTCCAAGACACTCGCTCGTCTGGCTGATACCACTGTAGCCGTTTTGACATGTCAGCACAACGATAACACTAATATGATTCTCACGCTCACACGCGATACTCCTCCCGTCAATTTTTCTCGAGCACGTCGCATTCAATGAATAATGAAAAATATCCTCGCCATCGCAAAAACTAATGGCTTGCACCGGATTCACTGGATTATACGAACTATAAATTATGTAAATAATGCTGGGGATAGTTGAAATCAGTAAGCCATGAGCGATCCGTGGTTTCATTTTGTTTATGCACTCGACTTGTTGGCTCGTGAATTTCAGGAAAGCAACTGAGTCGTTTACAAAATTTCCTACTCGAACTCTATTAACGTTGCATGATGATAACAACGTTGAAGCTATTTCAGTCGAGAGGTGTTTCGGGTCAAGAAGGCGATTAGATTCGAAAACGGAAATATCACTTTCTTTGAAATTTAAAGGTTTTTAATAAATAAATAAATTAATCCCAGAACCATCTGGAACATCCGATGAATCCCCGATTGAATTTTCCATTGAAGCAGAACAAATCTATTCCATCATGGCCCGGATAGCAAGTGTGCTTGATGTGAGTAAGATTAGGCACTCGATCGCCACCGCGAAGTATCTCTCTTCCGTTTTTGAAGGCTCGACCGCGGTCTCCCGTATCAAGGACACAATCAAGGTCAACTGGACTGTGGTTCGTTAAATTGCTGACTTCACTGAATCCCGCGATGACGTCTAAATGCTTGCGAACGTCTGTGAAGGCAAACATCAAGCCGGAGGTGTATTCGTCGTATGCTTTGTGCCCGTCTGGGCCTGTGCTGAGTACGCCGCGCAAGTAGTGTACCGGAGATCCGTCCTCCATCTGGCTGATCGTCAGTCCACTGCCGCTTTTTGCCGAACAATACTCGCTGGTTTGTTCGTAGGCCTGGTAGAATTTGTCATCATCGAATGTTTGATTCAAAGCCACCCACTGGGCCAGGTGCTCTGAATGACCGCCGCTTACCCCGCGGAAAGTCGTGGCTATTTTCAAACCAAGCAGCTTGCATTCGAAGCCGATCATTTCTGACGGTGAATCCACTCTGAGTGATTCATCATCTGCGGACGGGAGACAAATTGGCTTGACCAAATCGTTGAACTGAATGCTGCCACGAAGTGTGATAACGGCGATATCGCTTCCGAAGAATCGGTCACCGAGCGGAACGAAATTTTGCGAATAAGTCACTCGATCGATGATGAAAAGTTGCGCATTGTTGCCGAGTTTGTTAAATTCAGAGTGTGTCGGCTGGACCACTACGAAGAATTCGGACAATTCGTGTTCTTGACGCATGGTCAATGACCAGAAACATTGCATGGCGGTTATTATTCTTGTTGAGCTGATGATTGTACCGGAACACTTGTAATCCTCGACCAGATAGATTGAAGCGAACCAAGGATTGGATACATCGACTTCAGGAGACTTTCTACCGCAGTTGCGTTGACATTTTGAGAGTTTCGGCAGCCATTGCCCATTCGACTGACACTCTGTGATTTGAGTGGGACCTTCAAAACCATCTCGGCAATTGGTTCGAGCAATTGTTCCTAGAAGCGATGACGACAGACATTCAATTTCTCGTTCGCTATTGGAAGCTTTTTCGAAACATTTATGCACAAAAGATGATCCCGTTATTTCGTCGATGTTACAAAACGCAATGCAGCTCGGGGCGTCATTTTCCCAAACGCCAAAGTGGCAGGTGTTGGTCTTATTTCCCAGCAAGTTGAATGGCTCTCTGCATTCGTACGTTACGTGTGCACCGTTCTCAACCACAGCGCCTACCGACAAAATCTTCGGCGAAATGGAATATAATACACTGCCATTCTCCAAGGTTTCGACATGACACGAATTCCAAGAGGTATGCTCACTGAAGACTGTTTCGGATATCGTTTTGATCCACGCGAGGTGATTTTCAATACTCACGAATTGATCACAAGTCGCTCTTTTCGAGTATTTGAATATCCCGTGCAAGTAACTAAGTTGCTCGCCTTTCATCTGTCGTGAGAGCACAACACTCTGGCCGGGCTCGTACGACTGGCTTGATGACTTGATGAATCCACAAAATTGAAAGAAATTCTGATTGAAACCTTGCAGATGGGACGCTGATGGGAGACAAATCGGACTGATTTGTTCTGTGAAGCGAATCGGTCGTCTCAAGGAATACAACGTCAATTCAGCTCCTTCAGTCGAAATAAAAGCTTGATCAACCTCGAAATAATGCGTGGAGTCTGTAGGTCCCATCGCCACAAGCAAAATGCCACCACCGAAGTTGTCCTCAATTGGCGCTGAAATTACCAGCTTTGAATTTATAATGATTGCGTCGCGAAGTCGCACCAAGCCAGTCGTTTCATTCTTGCCGTAAATAACAGTCTTCCACGGCGCGCGTGAGTAGCCGTGAGCAGAAGAGGTTTGTCGACCACAGATTTGAGCACATTTCTGCGGGTGCGGATACCATTCATCATTCGATTTGCACTCGACGGTTTGTTGAACACCTTCATAACCTTCTCGACATATCAGCCTTGCTTTGACACCTACTGTTGGCCAACGGTCGCACTTAAAAACACTGTACGTTTGGCTCACCGTTCGAAAGCACAGTGTCGTGAATGAATGGGCCGTTATGTTGTGTCGATCACAGGAGCCTGAAACAAATCACTTATTCCAGAATCAGTCAAACTGGTCTTGTCACTCAGTGGGCGACGCCTACTCACCATTCACAAAAGCCAACGCGCCGAAAATCCAGCAAAGAAAGAAATAACAGACTCGCGACATTTCGAATAGATCAACCCTGGTCGTAGAAGCTTGAATGCAAAATGAATCATTCTGTTCCTCGCTTCAGATAAAGACCGTTTTGCGAGAGAAAAAACTGAGAATTATCGCATTGGGCGTTCTTTGGGAAATTCGAGCTTATCGCTGAGCGGAAATATTTCAGTTGACTCATTGACTCATTCAATTTCGACTCTCCGAATTTCCCAGGGGAATTCAGAACACTCGACAAACATAGAAATAAAACTCAATTCTTTTAACTGAAAGTGAAAAAGATATTTATTGATTTCAAGTCTTTTCCTTAGGGTTTCGATAATTCAAAAAAGAAATTCGTTAAAAATTGTTTACAAATGTAATATAAAATAATCTTAAAAATGCTAAAACTAGAATATTTCTTGAAAATAATTAATCAAAAACGATAAAAAAAATTCTTTAAACAGATCGGGAATAATATATTCCCATAGTTTATCACAAAATCACGATCGTCAGAGACGCCGTTGTTGTGTCGCGACAATTACAGTGAATTGTTAATTAAGTATCGTGAGTGGGCCTAAGTACATGTCGGCTAAATATTTTCAATAGAAATTCCACTTAAGTACAGGAGCTATTTATAGGCGAAAATATGACAATTTTCAATTAAATTTCTTACAAACTACGGAATGCATGAGAGATTCAGGAGATTCTTAGCGTCGATTGGAAATACAAATAAATACGATTTAAAAATTAGTAAAAAATACATTTCAAAATGTCTTAATTATATTTGCACTTTTCTTGTCGTTGTTGGGCCGGTCGGATGGACCGGTGATTCGTTGTCGATTCAGACTACGCCCGTGGCTGGAATCGCGACATGTAAAATTCACAGTCGGAACAGTAGACAGCCGGTGCGATGACATGTTTCTTCCGGCAGAGATTGCATTGGACGGCTTTGGCTGATGCCTTCACGATGGCACTGTTGTTGAAGACCCGCGTCGGAATGGCGGCTACGGTCGAAGCGGCATCCACGACAAGGCCATTCGTCTCGTTTGGCAGGCAGTCGGATTCGCCTTTTGTGCCGGGCTCAAAACTGACTTTCTTCGTGGCGACCGGGGCGGGCTTCATCATCGGTGCAGCCATCGGGTAGTAGGGCTTCTGCGGCTGCTGAGCTGGCCTCATTTTCGGGTGATTCTGGTCTGG
>JANSTV010066286.1:0-11246 GCA_027564135.1 Lestremia cinerea
TCGGTCGGGCTTGTGGTGCTCGAGGGTGGGGTTTTCCGATAGATTTCCTTTTTGGCTGCCTTTCACTTCTTGTGAAGCCTTCGAAGGAATTTGCGTTTCAAAGCTTACTCACTGGTGGATTAGTCATCATCCGGATTCCGGAAAGTGTGCTTGACGTTTTCATTCAAGTTGACAATCTCAAAACAGCGACATCCTGTGCGACTCGAGCACATTCAAAGTCACCATTGCAGCCGAAATGATTGATTTCCTTGGATTTTAATCGGATTGAAGATCTGAAATCGTCTGTCAATTATAATTTGAAGCACGTTCACCTATCTCAATAATCAATCGAATCGGTCTTAACGAGCGCCAATTATCGTCCGATTAGATTGGTTTTGAACCCATGCAATGACGCATACCCCCAATGTTTGCTATTTTACAATGACGACGTTTGCTGGCATTCGAGCCATATGGTCGTTTCAACGACACATCACCGCGACATGAATTGACCCAGCCGGAAATTACCTGCGATTAAACGAATGAGGTCGTTAAGTTGTCCAGTCGAGCCCCTGAATGCGTCTATAAACAGCACCGGGTTTATGATGGTCATCACATGTCCACTGATATGCAGCGGTCATGTGATACCTCGCGATGGCAATCAGTTTACTGGAACTCTTCACTGCAAGAGGTGCTTTCTGTCACGAAGAATGATTGATAAGACTTTGTCAAAGACTCGCATGAAGCCGTTGCGACCGAGATTCAAAATCGATCATGAGATTAACCAGCGAATGCCCAAGCAGCTGTCATTTCGGGAGTGCATGTTGGAGACCTTCTACGATTATGCTCAACGCAGTCGGATCAATGGTATGGTATATTTGCGACGGAGCTCCCCACGAGGAATTCAGCGGTATATTTGGATTGGCATTACGATCGTGGTGTTTATTGTGGGCGCTCAAATAACGGCCTTGTTGGTCAAGTCGTTCTTTGAGATTCCCACTTTGATGACCAAAACATCGCCCATTGCCACTTTGAACATCCCTTTTCCGGCGGTCACCATTTGCAGTCCTCAAACTGTGTTGGACTTTAAGGCAAAGGACTTTATTGAAAACATGTGAGTAGTTTGACGAGAGTCGCGGGGAATTGAATAATACGCAACTGTGTGACGTTTTTCGTCAGTCAAATACCGGCGGAGAGCACCAAAGAGGAGGTTTTGGAAGCTTTGCCGATTTTGGGAGGATTCACCGAAAGGCAATGGGATAACATCAGCCCTGAACACATCACCTTGGTGGAACAAACGCTTGTGTTGAACAATCTGACAATCTCGCAGGTAGTCAAGGAATTGGGTTTGGTAAGAGTGCTCCGGAAGGGAGGAAGATCCTGGAATGACGAAGATTCTCCTTCAGTCCTGTGGTGACTTCATCGATCGTTACAGTTGGTCTAAGCGACAAGTTGAATGTGTCGGTGATGCCTGCCTTCGATGGACCCCTTCGATATCCCATTTGGGAGTGTGTTGTTCCTTCAACTATCAGCCGAAGAACCACTCGCTGGCGATTGCCACGAACTCCTTCGGGATCGGAAACGGACTAAACATCATCCTCGAGGGAGATGCCCAGCTCTCCGATGGTCTCTCCGGGTCGATATTCTCTAATGGACTCGTCATGCTTGTCCACCATCCTTTCGACTACGCGACCAACGTGGATCGAATCACCCTCTTGGATCCACGGATGGCCACCTTTGTAGCCGTTTACCCCACAGTGACCACTTGCACGCAAAGCGTGCTCGATCTCTCCGTGCGAGCCCGCAAGTGCATTCTGTCGTCCGATGTGAAAGTCGATTTCTATCGCAAGCCTGCATGTGAACTGAAATGTCTTAAACAACACATTTACAAGCTCTGCGGTTGCCATCCGTATTTCATCCCGGGATCGAGCCATACCAAGATTAGATTGTGCAATGTCACCGATGTCACGTGTTTCAGCCAGAACTTTTGTAAGTGATGTGGCCGATGGCGATGAGTCAGTGAGGTGATTTCGATTCACTTTCCAGTCGATCTCAAACGTGGCAGTTGCGCTTATTGTATGCCATCGTGTGAAGAGGTCACCTATCGGACATCGTCCTTCACAACTGTTTACGTCCAGAATCTGACCACGCCCAGGGTCGCTATCTAGTAAGATTTTTTCTCGTGTGGAAAAGCTTTGGAGGTCAATCGATTTGAATGATTACAGCTCCGGCCTCAATAAATCGAAGAATCACTTCAGCGCCAATGTTTATCTCGCCAATCAGTCAGTGGCGGTCCAGAAGAAGAGGCTCGTCATGTCGTGGATCAATCTTCTCGGTCAGTTGGATTTGGATTCCCATGAGAACGCCATCCCATTACTTTCAATTGCTTGCAGCGAATTTCGGTGGAGTTTTCAATCTGAGTCTTGGATGGAGCATCATTTCGCTCATTGAATTCGCGTTTTACTTTGGATTCAAATTCCCTCAGCGTTTAATTCAGAATATCCGCTGGACCAAGCGAATGCGAATTCAACAAGTCAAAGAGCGCCAAGCGAACACCAAATTTTGATTTTGGCAGTTCATTTTGAATTTATAACACGCACCGGTAAAATTACCGCAAGCACTTGAAGTGCACCCTGTTTTATTGACATTTCGTTCAGCTGTCACTGTCACTGCATTCACAAACGTTTTAAAGCCTTTTGGATTGTGTTGTGTTTATCACTTTTTCGCAATTTGAAAATCACAAAAATCGTAGAAAAAAGGAGAATTTCGTGAAAACCATCAAGGATTATTGAAACAGCAAAATGGAAGAACCCGCTACGCCATCGCAACGTCTGACAAATGACGATTTTCGTAAGTTGCTGATGACGCCCCGAGCACCAACTGCGGGCTCATCGCATGCATCTGGCTCCGTTCGAGAGGCCATGTCCAACTCGAGGTTAGTTGTCCAGACGATTCATTCGACTTTCGTTTCTGAAATGTCTCTTTGCCTTGCAGTGGAACGAGTAAAACGGATATGCCCCCACCATCGGTGCGTCATGAAGCCCGTCGGAAGAAGAAGAGTTTCTACGCGGCCCTCAAAAAGCAAGAGGACACAAAACTGCAAGAATTGTCCGAGAAATATCGTGATCGAGCTCGTGAGCGTCGTGACGACGCGAATCCCGATTATGTACAGATGGAATTGAACGCTAGCAGTGCCTATCGTGCGGTGGCGCCAGACGTGAAAACCAGTTTGGATGCGGCCGAAAGACGTCGTCAAATGATTCAAGAGTCGAAATTCTTGGGTGGTGACATGGAACATACCCATTTGGTCAAAGGTCTCGATTACGCTTTGCTGCAGAAGGTTCGCAGTGAAATTGTTGTGAAGGAGGCGGAGCAGGAGATCGAAATGGAGAAACTGGCTGAGGAGGCCGAGGAGAAGGAACGCGAACGAGAAGACGAAATGCCGCAGACAAAATCCGATGAGCTCGAGTTCAAGAGTGTGATGGGACGGAACATATTCAATACGATTCAGTTCTATCGGTCGCGGCACGTCGAACGGAACGAGTTCTTCGCTCATGGTCGCATGGCGTATGTCGTCGATTTGGATGAGGACGCTGTTGAATCGGATATCCCGACAACGTTGATTCGTTCCAAAGCCGATGTGCCCGTGATTGAGGCTGAGATTCATACTTTGACCACAAACGACATTGTCATCAATAAATTGGCGCAGATTCTGTCGTATCTGCGGCAGGGCGGAAAGAAGAACAAGAACAAACGACGCGATAAGGACAAGCCGTTGCTGGGTGATGACCGTGAGGAGGAGCGGGGTGGGCGCAGCGAAAAATACAGAGAGGAACGCGATGATAGACGAAGTGGGAAGAGGAACGAAGATATCTCCATTTACGATGACGTTGGGGACTATGAACCCACCCGAAGTTCTAACTCGCGTTCTGGCAAAGGCGGTCCAAGCCGCGACAGCAAGAATCGAAACTATTTCGACAAGTCCAGCGAGCAGGAAGAGCATGAGGCCGGTGGCATCACTCGTAAGTACTCTTCCGAGGCAGCCCTTCGATGGGTGATTCAAATGATTTTCCCCTTTCAGTTCCTCCACCTCCGAAGATCTCATCGAATCTCATATCGAAGCTGACCGCTGAGCCGGAGGGGTACGCCGAGTGTTATCCGGGGTTGCAGGAAATGAACGACGCCATTGACGATTCCGACGACGAAGTCGACTACACCAAAATGGATTTGGGCAATAAGAAGGGACCAATCGGACGATGGGACTTTGACACGCAAGAGGAATACTCGGACTACATGGGTTCGAAGGAGGCTCTGCCGAAGGCCGCCTTCCAATACGGCGTCAAAATGCAGGACGGCCGAAAAACGAGAAAACACAAGACGGACAAGAACGAAAAGGCCGAATTGGACCGAGAATGGCAGAAGATTCAGAACATCATTCACAAGAGGAAGTCCAAGGGTGGTGGTTCCGCTGGAGACGATGGAGAGCCCAATTTCAAAACGCCCAAATACTAATCTGAGTTTGCTGTCTGTGTGCGTTAGTTTAAGCAAGAAATATCACGTTTGTGTAGAATCGTTCCGATGGAAATAAAGTCGAAATTTTGAACGAACAAATTTTGAAGGAAATGCTCTTTTATTGCCCGAAAGTCGAGACGTTGGGAGTGAATCATGGCACTCAAGAACTATCGTGAAGGTCATCGCATTCAATGCTATAGCTCAATTGGGGGCAATAACATTTATAGCTTCCGGCTTGATCGATTGATTTGGATACCCAACGGGCTGCGTCGATATCGCAAATGCAATAAACGCCTTGAGTTCAATGAAGAGCCCCCTGTGAGAACTCTGACGGCTTTTTTTTCAGTCGAATTCTAAGAAACGAACTGAACAGTCACAGAATGAAGTGGATCTTTGTCGTTTGGTGTTTTTCTGGAGCATTCCAAGCTTCTCGTCAGGTACGACACCCGTTTGAAAACTCATCTTCTTTCATTCGCCATTTCGACAATCTTCCACAAGGCTACTCCACCCGAGGCGCCATCGTATGTTGCTGGTGTTGTGGAATACATGCCAATCGCCACACGAAACGATGCCATCGATTTGGAGGCAAACACTCGCAATTACGTGCAATTGATCGCGACCACACAAGAAGACGTGGACATTTTGGTATTTCCGGAGCATACATTGAATCGAATTGAAACAGCGGCTGAGATCCCAAACTCGGAAGATCTCATCATTCCTTGTGGCGATGAACGCTGGACGCCTCTCGTGCAGGATATTTCGTGTGCAACGCAGAAAGCGCATCGGTATGCCGTTGTCAATATGATCACGCAGCGGAATTGCACCGAAGAGAAGTTGGAGTCACAAGATGCGCGTCCTTGCTCTCCCGAGGATGTGAACTTCTACAACACGGCCGTCGTGTTTGACCGCGATGGAACGGTCATTGCCACGTTAGTAAGACCTCCTGTCGATAGCTTCTCCCCTCACTGACCGCCCTCACCTTTCAGATACCGGAAACACAACGTCTATAACGAACCGGGCATTCGACAACCACCCGCCCATGAGCGAACCACCTTCACCACGGACTTCGGTGTCACCTTCGGCGTATTCCTATCGATCGATTTGCTTTTCAAAGATCCCGCAGCTCTTCTCGTCCGTGAGGGAGTTCAAAACTTCGTCTTTCCAACGATGTGGTCGTCGGAACTCCCATTCTTGACCGCTGACCAAGTGCATCAAGGCTATGCCTATTCAAACAACGTGAACCTCTTGGCTGCTGGAGCATCCGTTCCATCACAAGGCGCCACCGGTACGGGCATCTACTCAGGCAGCATCGGAGCTCTGGCTTCGGTCATCAGCCAGAGACCAACCATCAAAGTGATCACTGGAATCGTACCGAAGGTTCCTGGAACCCGATTGGATAGTCCACCAATGCCTCCACCACCGCCCACATTGCGGGCACTCGGACTGAGTTTGACTCAGGAGAGTCTGGAGGATTACGAAGTGAAGATTTTGGATCTAGACGCGAGCTCTTCGCAAAAAGGAGTTGTTTGTAAGAACGCTACTTGTTGTGAGTATGACATTGAGGTGGAAGAGAAGGAGACGTCTACGAATGCCGTTTCGTACTCGTATGCGGTTGTGGCATTCAATGGCCACCGTCGATTGCCTGGAACGATCTCAGTTTATGTGGGCCTTTCTGTGTGTGGATTGGTCGCGTGCACCGATCCTGATGAGAAGGAAACTTGTGGCTTGAGGTGATCCAACCAACACCAAATACCTCGAGAACATCTCATCTCGAACTCTCCTTTCAGATTCACTCTTGCCGAGGAATTCGCTGAAGCCCAGAAGTACCTCTTCACCAAAATCAATCTGAAGACCGAAGTTCTGTACAGCAACACCATCACTCTTCAGCCGAGCACCCTTAGCGCGAGTATTCTCGCCCTGAAGACCGATGACTTTGAGCACGTAGTTGAAGCACCTTTCATCGACCCGCGCCAATCACGCGAATGGTTCCAAGGGACCACTATCGAGTTGAAGCGAAAACGCTCAGACATTTTGACATTCGCGATATTCGCCCGGGATTTCTCCAAGGACATCCTGCCTGTTTCTTCCGCCTGGTAGTGGGGAGACGCCGCTCCCACCGAAATTGTAGTGTTTCTGTTGAGAATAAAATGCTGGCGCTTGACGCCGTTTCACAAAAAAAAACAAACGAGTGTTTTTCATCACGATACGAATGGCTTGTAGAGTTGAGAGCAATCCGAAAGCACTAGGTCTTCATTGTTCAAGAGCATGGGTGACTTGGTTTTAGCTCTGATAAGCTGAGTGGTGACTCCGAACCTTCCGGTCTAGGCGATGAAGTGCTCTCATCAACTGTGGAACTGTGATCTAAACTTTCAAGTTGACCCTTATCTTCCAATCTCTATTCTAAAAGATCGGTGCCTCGATTACATTCCCAAAATCGAATGCGATAACGGTGGAGCCAAAATTGACCATTTCTGACTCACAAACACTTGATGGCCAATCAACTTATGTCAACAACCCGCAATCCGGCCATAATCCACTATTCGTAATTGTTCCAAAAATTTCGGAGTGACAAATCCACCTGCAACGACTCACCAGCTAAACTAAATGCCAATTACGCGACGCTGCAATCGCCATCAATTCTGAGCTCTCTTATCGGCCGCACCGAGCATAGTTGCTATCGTGGTGATGCGCAAGTGGATTCGCCTCTGTTTATAAACGGCTGGCCGGCATCGCCATTTGAGTGCGGAATACGTTCGTTAGTTCGTCAGTCACAATCAGTGCATCGAAGTGATTAGATCGTCGTTCGTACTACGAGTGGTAATTGGTATTTTTTCGCTCAAACCTTTATCAATCAACAAAGCGATTGAACGATTCGAAAATGAAATTAATTTTGGTGGTTTGCTGTTTGTTGGGCTTCCTCCGGCCATCGATTCAGGTAATTTCACATGACATACATTGTGATTGGGCGATGAAAGTGGAAAAACGCCGAGTGTCTGACACCGCGATAGTGATGAGAATTCTCGAGACATCAACCGTCTCCCATGCCTTGACCCAAAATTCTCGATTTCATTCGTTCCCGCGGGCTCTCTCATTATCGCACAGCCGACATATGAATGCCATTTAGCGCATCTAAGAACACCTAGCAAATTTATTGGGCATTGTTTCGATTCATTAGCATTTAATATACTCGTCAGCGCTGTGGCAAGAAAACAACAATGACGATTGACGTTGGATCGCTTAATTATTGTGTGATTGAAATGGCGTGCCAGAGATGTGCTAATTGGGCAAACTGTGGAAAAAGTTTCCGAAAATTATTGGCTTCACGGAACTTAACACACTCGGCGCTTGGCTTAATTATGTTGTGCGCGTGGGAATCGCCATATGTCACATCCTCTCCAGTGGCCCAGCACACCATACGGCCAGTGTTATCGTTCAACCAATGGCTCTCTGCGTCGCTCTTTGCCAATTCATCGAATGCGAAAAAAATATTTAATAATGTTTTTTCGTGTCTGACTAATGACGATAAAAGGCTTTTTATCGAGTTTTATGGCAGTTGCGAATCGAATAATTTTCGGGTCTGATGAACGTCCATCCAACTGGTTAATTGCACGAGATTAGCAATCAGCGATAACAAATCGATGGTGGTCAAGATGAGGGGACGGTTTGCTCGTGATGACTCCACGCATTCCTTCAGAATGATGGACTGACGCAATCTCTCGATTGGGTGCGGTGTGTCGGGCCGCTAGAGTGGCCGCTGTTTGGGCGGACTTTGTGATGAAAATATCCATTTGATGGCGATAAGATAATCCGCACATCAATCACACCAAAAAATCAGCAAGCGTGCGGTTGGTCTAATAAAAGCCACCCACTTGAGATCCATTCCGACGCTTATCTCATCCGGTCGTTCTCAATCTACAGGCTTCAACACCCGAATCACCCTCGTACATCGCCGGAGTCGTTGAATACACACCGAATTACCATCACAACGATTCCAAAATAGCTTTGAGAATAAATGTTCAGAACTATGTGACGCTCATCAACACTACTAACAGTGAGGTGGACATCCTGGTGTTCCCGGAATTCACACTGAATTCGGTCAGCACGGCGGTGACTGTGCCAAAGCCCGAGGACAATGTTGTGCCTTGCAACGATGTTCGCTGGTCGAGCACCATTCAGAATATCTCGTGCGCCGCGAGGGAAGCTAAAAAGTATGTCGTCATTGATGTTGCAATGAAGCGCAATTGCACGGAGGAACGTGAACAGACGAATGACACCCGATCGTGCTCGAAGGACGATTGGAATATCTACAACACAGCAGTGGTTTTCGATCGGCAGGGACAAGTCATTGCTACGTGAGTTTTATGCTGCGTTTTACTCGATGTGAACGTCGTCAATTCTGAAATTTTCCATCCAAAAGCTACCGCAAATTCAACCTGTTTGATGAGCCGAACATTCGTACCCCCATGGTGCCGGAGATGACCACATTCGACACGGATTTCGGAGTGAGATTCGGTGTGTTCATCTGCTTCGATCTGCTGTTCGAGAAACCCGCTGTGGAACTGGTTCGTCAAGGTGTTCAAAACTTCGTCTATCCGACAATGTGGTATTCGGAACTGCCATTCTTGACTGGTAAGCTCCCTCCTTGGAGAGCCCAAAGCATGTATGTACATACAATAACCGTTCAATTCTCCTTCAGCTGTCCAAGTCCAACAAAGCTGGGCCATTGCCCACAGTGTTAATTTATTAGCGGCTGGTGCTAGTAATCCATCCGTCGGCAGCACTGGCTCAGGCATCTACTCCGGTAAACTTGGCTCCTTGAACTCACACATGAGCGAGATGGCGAATAATCGAGTGTTGACGGCAGATGTGCCCAAAACCCCTGGTCTTGAGTTGTCACTGACTCCGCCACCAGCTGCTGCAACGCGACCTCCAACAGTGGCTCCAACAACACTGAGTCCAACAACACAGCGTACTCGCATGGACCAAACAAGTGATTCGGACGAGAATCATGTCCTCAATTTGAAATTGTTCACCCAAGACATGCGCAAGTTCGACGTAACCCTCTTGGACTTCGAGCAGAATACCACTCAGCAAGGAAGCGTTTGCAGTGAAGGTTTCTGCTGCGACTACCAAATCGAAGTCGTTCCGCAAGAAGTGTCCAACGACTCAGTATCGTACTCCTATGCTGTGGTGGCTTTCGATGGTCTCCGGGAGTATCCCATCCCAGAAGCCGTCCACACTGGGATCATGGCCTGCGCTCTTATCGCTTGCACCAGTCCAGGGTCCTTCGAATCTTGCGGAAAGCGGTAAGTGCACTGACCTTTCCTAGGAGATCTCGTCATTCAACATTCGTTTCCCACTTCAGATTCAACGTAACGGGTCCAGCTGTGGAGCCACGATTCACCTTCAACCAAATCAACGTGACGGCGCCTTTCCCCAAGACCGACTACGTGGTGGCCATGCCGAATACAGTCAAGACTAATCTCCTCGCGGTCCACCCACAAGACTACAGCTTCAACGCGAACATGTTTGAGCTGGGTAATGGAACCGTCGCAGTGGCCAACATGCATTTGCTTCGACCTCGTTCGGATCTTCTGACTTTTGGCTTCTTCACACGAGACTTCTCCCGCGACGGAACATCCACAGCCAGTTCTGTGGCGGTCACCAGTGTAGTCCTCATCTTATCCAGCATCATTGCTGGATTGTTCTGCTGAGCAAGGAATCAGCTCAAGTGATAGTCATTGTGAGGGAAGGGGAGTGGCGCACAGTCGCTCTAAATTTAATCAATTATCGAAAATAAATGAAGCGAAAAGGATTTTTTGAGGTTTTTCTTTGATTTGACTCACAACGAAAGTCAAAGAATGATCAAACACGGAGCTTTCACACCAACATTAACCATGTACCCAGTCTCATCGTGAAATGAAATGATGAAATGATTGGCTTGCGACCGTACCGGTGAGTATCAGGGATACTTTGATTGCGGCTTAATTTCGATCTCTTTCGCTATCTCTTATCAACAAATTGAGCGTGAAGTATTTCATTGAAGTGTTTACGACGCAGATCAATTCGTCTCTTTCTCCCTTTCGATTATCAACAATTCGAATTGTCGAAACGTGCAAAGGCTCTGTTCGATGACAATCAACGGTCATCGAAGCTCTTCGCTATGAGGGTTTTGTTATCGTACTCGTTGGTTTATCACCACCGTCATATATATCATATGCACCATAATCGCTATCCTCATTTTGCATACGCAAACGCAGTCGGCTGGTTGTCAATTCCAGTTTTCTTGTGAAAATCAAAGTGATTGAAACGCGTTCGAAATGAAGAACATTTTCGTGCTTTGTGTCTTTGTGGGAATTCTCCAATCGTCATTGCAGGTAATTTTTAAGATGATTTCTTTCGAAATTGGTCATTTGAAGGCAAGAAAAAGAAATAAAGAGACTTGACCAATCGTCGCGGTAGTCGATTTATTATTGCGTTGTCTTGTTGAATTGGCTGAACCAAGTCTGGCGTCGTGGACATTATTGGTCATTCGGAGTTGAGGTATCAACAAGACTGATTTCCGAGATTTCGTATTATAATTATGGCGCCCGTGTGGGAATCGCCATTTGTCTCAGTGAATAATTTGTTGTGACTTTTCCATGAGCTTATCATCAAACTCATTGAAAATTCATTGAACGCGTAATAATTATGTAATAATGCTTGCTCACGGCCACGGTAGTTGATAAAAGCAATATTGTTGAATTTTATGGCTTGTC
>JANSTV010066297.1:0-11246 GCA_027564135.1 Lestremia cinerea
TACTTAATTTTCCGTCGTTTCGCTTCGGTTTGCTAGGAATTTTGTTTAATTTCTCTACAACGGGCTGCTACGATTAGCTGACTCCGCATAACGGTATCATTTTTCAGTTTGCCGGCAAACAATGGAATCTGCTAGATTTTTGTCGGATTTTTTATTTCAAAAGCCTCGTTGCGCTCAGCACACACATTAATATCAAATGAATCGTCTCGAAGTGGAGTATTCCCATTGCATTTCATCTGCAACAGTGTTTCTGGCGATCGCAAGCCAATGCAACGGATTTTCGGCGATCTCGCATTTCAACCGTTCATTCGCTTCGACTCATAAGTGGTTTGGAAATTTGAAACCACTCGACGCACGTTTCGACGAATTGTGACATTACGGTATGTGTATGCGTGCGAGAGCGCACTTGTGATGAAATAACAAGAACAACAACACAAAAAATGCACAGAAATGAGCAGAGAAAAATCGTTTGTTGGTTGTCATTCAACGCCGACACGTCGAATGGAGTAACAACAAATGCATTTCTCACAAAGATTTTCCTCTCGAAATTCGATTTTTTGTGTAAATAAATAATTAAACAAAACTAACAAAATGACTCAATTGTTGTCCTATTTAGAGATGGCAGACGAATGGGAAGAAGATATCGTAAGTACTTCAGTTTGTATATTTCTCGATTGTTTGTTTATTTAAGCATCGGATGATTGCGATTGTTTTGTGTCGGCTTCGGACTGTTCAATTTTGATTTGTCTTCGAGCAGCAGACGAGAGATAGTTCATTTTCATTAATCGCGACATTGCTTTTAGGGCACCGGCAAACCAATGGCGGCCACAACTTTTCATACGAGTGCCGCTAATGATGACGGTAAAGACGCTTAAATCAAATGAAAGGGAGTTGAGCATTCATTTGAGAAATCCGGTTAAATTTCAGATTGGGCCGATGATCCAGCGCCCGCAAGTGCGCCTCAACAGAACAATGGAGGATGGGGAGGCGGTGACAATTCCAGCAAGTTTAATAATGACAGACCCCGAAGAGACAACAATGGATTGGGGGGGGGGGGCGGTGGGGGGGGGGGGGGGGGCGGTGGTGGTGGCCGTCAACCGCGGGCAACGGACTGGGCATGCCCGGATTCGTCATGCGGCAACTCGAACTTTGGCTTCCGAACGGAATGCCAGAAATGCAAGACGCCGAAACCAGAGAATGCTGGTTCGAATGGCTTCGGGGATCGAAATGGCGGCGGAGGCTTCGGAGGTGGGGGCGGAGCCGGAGGTGGCGGTCGGCCAAAACGTGAAGGGGATTGGACCTGTCCAGACTCCTCGTGCGGCAACTCGAATTTCGCATTCCGCACCGAATGCCAAAAGTGCCAAACACCGAAAGGTGATGCCGTCGGTGAACCCAAACGTGAGGGAGGAGAAGACGGTTTCCAAGCTGAGAAGCCAAAGGAATTTTACATTCCCGATGAAATGGATGAATCGGACATTTTCAAATCTGGAATCAGCTCCGGAATTAATTTCGACAAATACAATGACATTCCCGTCAATGTGTCTGGTGAAGATGTCCATCCTCCGTGCACATCGTTTGCGGACTCTGGATTGGATCCGTTCTTGCTGAATAACATCACGCGGGCCGGTTACACCAGACCCACACCGATCCAGAAGTATTCCATCCCGACCGTTATGCGGGGACGTGATTTGATGGCGTGCGCCCAGACAGGATCGGGCAAAACAGCAGCCTTTCTACTGCCAATCATCAATACACTGCTGATGGACAGCAGAGACTTGACCATTGGAAAGCCTCAAGTGTTGATCGTTTCACCAACTCGTGAATTGGCTGTTCAGGTACGTCATCATGTAATTCCGCTTCAAGGCAGAAATTAACATTTCAAATCTCCTTCAGATTTACAATGAAGCCCGTAAGTTCGCTGCGGGTAGCATTCTCAAAACGTGTGTGGTTTATGGTGGCACAGCCACTCGCCATCAAAGCTCCACTGTCGCGGTAAGCACTTGATTCATAAACCGACAAGGATCCCCTCAGAATGAAGCAATTTCAACTGACACCTTTTTCCATCGTGTTCCTTTGCAGCGTGGATGTCACATTCTGGTGGCAACCCCCGGTCGCCTTCTGGATTTCGTTGAGAAAACGTACGTGACCTTCGAGGATGTTCGCTTTGTTGTGTTGGACGAGGCTGATCGAATGCTGGACTTGGGTTTCATGCCGGCAATAAAGAAGGTCATGCACAATCCAACAATGGTGGACATCAGCCAGCGGCAAACGCTCATGTTTTCAGCGACATTCCCCGCGGACATTCAACGCTTGGCCGGGGAATTCCTCAAGAACCATCTGTTTTTGACGGTTGGAATAATTGGCGGTGCCTGTTCCGATGTCGAGCAAGTTATCCACCAAGTGGGTAGATACGAGAAACGCAACAAGCTGATGGAGATTTTGAGCGAGGGCAGCGCTTGCGGTACAATGGTGTTTGTGGAAACGCGTCGTAATGCCGACTTTCTCGCATCATTCATGTCGGAATCGAAGCACCCGACCACATCCATTCACGGAGATCGCGTTCAACGGCAACGCGAAGAAGCTCTAAGGGACTTCAAGTCCAACAAAATGGAAGTTTTGATTGGAACGTCGGTAGCGGCTCGTGGCTTGGACATTCCCAATGTCCGTCACGTCATCAATTATGATATGCCGAAAGGCATTGACGACTATGTCCACCGTATCGGACGGACAGGTCGTGTCGGCAATCGTGGCAAAGCCACCAGCTTCTACGACCCGGAACAGGTGAGACATCTTTGAAAGGCTCTGCAATTCATGAAAATTTAACTAATTTCGATGATTTTTTTTTTCCTCATTTCAGGATTCCGCTCTTTGCGGCGATCTCATTCGGATTCTGAAGGAAGCGAAACAGCCGGTGCCTGACTTCCTAGAGAATGGCGGAGGCGGCGGAAGTTATGAGAAGAAGAGCTTCGGCGGACAGGACGTTCGTTCTTCAGGACCACAGGCCCATGCTGCTGCTGCCGATGCCGAAGAGTCTTGGGATTGATACTCAAGCGAATCTCTAATTGCATTCGACTATGCATCAATTGAATTAACATTGACATTTGACGAATCAGAATACAACTTACTCTAAGTTTTTCCATTTTCTATTAAGTATTTATTCATTGAAAATAGAATAAATCATTTGCGATCGAAAAGCATTCAGTCGTCGGTTCTTTGATTTCTTGTCCTTGTTTGCGATTCGAATTCATGTTAATCGTCCTTTGATTCGGTCTTTGTTCGCGAGAAAATGGAAAATGGGACAACCAACACTTTTCCAGGTATTTTCTTTCAGCTTCATTCGCCACTTGCCCACCAGTTGAAGGCAGACAGACGTGTGAAAATTGTCTGAGCTACCTTGCGGTGTCAATGGCCGCCCCAAGACATTCATCCCTTCCGGCTGCTCCATCTGTGAGAAATCTACGGCAAGTGAGTCACCCCTCGAACAGCAACCAAAGATTGGTTCTGCCACGCAGTAGGAGAAAAATCAATATCACCCACTGAACCCCAACGCAATCGACAGACTGGAGCTTGTCGGTGGAGAATCAGTCAGTGTATTTTCCTCATTCGTGCCGAGAGCACACGCAAAGTATTCACTCGCGTTTCGACGTCTTCAGAAGGGCCACACAAGAAAAAAAATAAATAAAAAAAATATTCATTCCCGTCAATTAACAAAAAATCTCATTCGAATCAACGCACCCGGCAATAGTCGACTGTCAAACAGTTGCAATTGCATTGAACCCCTCTGAAGTCGATTGCTCTTCAACAACGATTGTCATTCCATCGACTTTGACTTGCGTTCATTTGCGGCACGAATGTTCATGAATTAAGTGGTGAATTTATATGTTGTCTGGTGGATGTGCCTTGTGTGTCATTCATCTTTGGTGGTTCGCTTGATGTTGCCACAAAACACAGCACAATGTTTATGTAACACTGGTGAATTGTTTGAATTGTTTCGCGGAAACAAAGTGCAACCGGGATTGGACGCGGTGAGAGCTCATTTGGAAAAGGCAGAAAGTGAAGAAAGTGCATCGACAGGACAACGTCATTGCGAAAATGTTGGATCCAAACAGTGGCGAAATCATTTACGCTTCGAATGGTTCGGATGAGGTTCATGAGTCCGATACGGGTAACGAGGAGGACAACAACCTGGAGTCAACGCTGAGGCGGCGCAAGGGGAAAATCATATCGTGTGCCAAAGAAACAATTGAACATGGTAAATTTCAATTAATTCAATTTATTTTTCTCTCTTTCTTTTTCGAGATGCATTCCTCTCGCTCTTTGAAAGTCTGCTTTTCGCCGGCGAGAGTTTGTACTTTTCGATTCGACGGTTCATTATCGCTGCGATTCACTCTGCCATCCCATTTGACCAATGCGATTCCATTCTCGGTCGAATGAACGTGACACAAATTGATGATTTTGAATGAGCAGCGGATTCAACGGCTTCAGTGGCATGCCCCATTCCATGGTGATTTTTCATTTCCACTTGATACGAGCTTTTCTCAGTCTGACGACGGGCAAATTAAGGCATTGTCAAATATCAACTCCCAAAATGATCGTCCTTTCACGATGTTGGGAGGCTTTTGGGGGCGGTGAACCACCAATCCAAAAAGTAATTGCTTTTCGGAAATAATCAAATGATGAACCCTTCACCGGACGGGACGTGCATTTGATTCCGGTCAGACATTCTCCATTCAAATATTTATAGGGAGGAAAAAATCGGGAAATTCCAAATTGCCTTTCGATCGAACCCATCGATGTCCCGGAAAACCGAAATAGCATTTCATTCCACCCAAACAGTCTCGCTGAACGGGCGAATACCATCCGGCTTTGGTCGCATTAAACATTTACGATTATCAATTTTTGAGCAAGTGAGTGTGCTTGTTTCAAGTCCCCAGCGTTTGATTGAAAGGAAATTGAGCCGCAAATGAGAATGAAAATGAAAATGTTGTGTTTGTTTGGTTTTATTGCGCCGTTCGCCGATAAAATGCTCGACAAGCACCAGCGGAAAAACGAAATGCCACAAACGTAAACAACACAATTGAATGCTCTTATGTCGCTACAAATCACCCTTAATTACGCTTTTATAATTGTTTTTGATGTTGTTTATTATGATTTAGAGTGGTGTGCTCAAGTGGCCGGAGGCGACAGCACAAGCTAATTGACTAATTATTGCGGTTAAAATGATAACAATGTGGAGCGGCGGGCGGACGGGTGGCTAACGGTTATCTCGATTTGGCCGTCAAGCGGAAGGAACAGTTGCATTGCTGTGACGCAATTCCTACGTTTTGCCCCGCAATGGCTTCGTGCCGGACGGATGTGGGGAATTTTCTTACGAGCCGTGCTGGTGTGCGACCATCTGATTTATCGCTAAACTGAAATATTTTTCGCATTCCATCAGCAATTTTCATCCGCCCGCCGACACATTGATTTATTTCGCTTTAAAAAAAAAAGAGGAAAATTTGTTGGCAAAGAATTTTTCATCTGAGTGTCCTTGATGCGGTTGCGGGAATAAAAAGCGCTACGTTCTCCAAATGGCTCAAACTCGAAGCAAAAATTGTGAGAGCATTTGACTGAATTGGATCGAAAAGCAGGTCGGAAGCAAAACAGTTTGAAAAAAAGAAGCAAATGTGCTGTCAAACAGCACCGCAACGTTGCCGGTCGAATTGGAAAATATCGCGCCGTAACATGCAATCGATTGGTCGTGGTGGATATCAAGATTTAATGATGGAAAACACGCGTAACCTCCATCAAGCTTTCATTCCGATATAACTGTGTTGCTCACATTCCCGACGAGCAAGTTTTCCATTGCGAAATTTCCCTTCATCATTTTCAATTCAGAAAATTGTCACAGCATTTAACGATCGACGAATGCCAAAAGCATGTGCGCCATAAATGTGAAGCTTAAGAGATTAGACTCATTCAGAGCTTTGCTTTGCTCCGTTGAATGTTTGGTAATGAATGAGATGACATGAGGTAAATGACAAGTGATTAAGTTGAAGGCTGTGCAAACGTTGTCTGTTCGAGCTGTTTGTGGCCGACTCTGATGATGAGGCCACAAATCACCGTAAACGCAAAACAAACCACGAAATGTGACAAATGGCGATGCTTAATCAATTTCTTTTTCATCGTTTCGCTTCGGTCGAAAGAAAAGCTTGATGATTTTCCATTCATATTTTTTGTTTTCGTTTGGTTCCTTTTTGCTTGGCATGGAATGGCATTCATGATAACACTCGACAAACTCATTGAGCCAACAAGCTTTGCGGCATTTCTTACGTAACTCCGTCGAAATGATTAGGCAGTTTGTCGCCAGAGGCTTCGGCCCAGAGCAAACACACGGCTCAGGGGTTAAGGCGCTGCCAAAAGCCAATTTTCATCGTTGAATTTCACGTGAGAATGAATCACATTAATTTCGCTGTGGATTTCCGAGATGGGTGTTTGTCGAATGGGATCCAATGAATCCGAAATGAATCCGAAACGAATTCCGCAAAACATCGAATTCAGTTCGACACTCGCGAAAACAATCAATTTTCTTGATTAATTGAATCGTCTTCGATTTGGCTCAAGCCACCAGTCACCGACGACCGTATCATTTCCCAAATGGCGCATAATTTATGAACGAGCTCGTCGATTGCCATCTGGAAGAAAATCCACCAACGACATAATCATCACTCTTCGCTCACATTCATCAAAAATTCATGATATGCGATTTCTTACTTGGATCCACCGCCCTCCCCATCGCCTCCCGCCAGTCGTTAATAAAATATTTACAAATTATTATAGAATGTTGCTCATTATTCGTCGTCTTGCCGGCGCGAACCATGACAATGAGCAGTGATTCGGCATCGTTTCAATGATTTGCCCCAATGAAATATGCATGGATGGCGTTTTGTCTTCTGTCTGGATGTTGTCGTACACGCGATGGCTTGTCGACTCATCTGGAATTAACAACATGAAAATCAACAGTTTCCTCCCAGACTATCGAATCGGAATCTGTGGCATTCATTTCGGTGGTTTCGGTGGGGGGTTGTGCTCCTCATTCACCTCACTCGCAGTCGCATGCTGGCTATCATTACCGATTCAACTGAATCATTAATCAATTTTTGCCACCCATTTGCTAATCGATTGATCGACCGAGGCGATACGATGCAACACCAACACCGGATGACAGCCACAGCCAATGAATTTCGCGATGGAACATTTCAATCGAAGTTATTTTCAACGCCTTTGCTGCAATTCAAAAGTCATTCTGCTGAAAACGAGACATTGGTTGTCGCTATCGATGTGCCGACGGTGAATATGGTTTGGCCACCATTCAGTTGACGCCAACAAACTCGTTGAATTCCAGCCAACAAAACGAAAAGTGTGTTGAGGCATTTCGGTGTGTTTGCGATTTCCGCCAAAGTTCTCGTTCGACGAAAACCGTCCAACAACACAAGTGGTCACGTGAGAAGTGGCGATTTAGAATGATAAGAGTGGTGTTGCGTGTTTCCCAAAAATTCGGCCCAACCAATATTTGATTTGGCTTGTGGGCTGAATGTCAGTCATGAAGGGTATTAATCAAGTGGCCGGAGGGACGAGGGTGAAGCTGACCGCGACGTGGTGGATCAGTGAGGGTGAAGTTTCTTAATCCTTTGATTTGCTCACCCGAACAAAAGTCATTGAACAAAATGGACCATGGCCATTCGTCGACCAAATGAGTGATTCCACCGACATCAATCGCCTCTCGACACAACGAATGACTTGAATTCACCCATCCGCTTCGAAGAACAATGCATTCGCTGGGTGAGAATAACGCAAGCACCGCCCCATCCTCATTGCCGCTAATGGCGCATATATTTCAATGCAGTCTGGTGCCACGATAACATTTTGTAATTTGTATCATTTTGTTATTGAGTTGATTCGTGTAATTTGGACCAAGGCCAAATAACTTGCAGACTCCAACGGTGGCGTAACATTTGGTGTTGGTTGCGGGCGAGCCAGACAAATGGTATATTCCCAGAGCGACGAGCAAGTTTACGATTTCGTAACAATTCATTTTCGATCGAAATGCCATGCCGTGAATGCCCCGACACAACCAAAATGATTGATTATTTCGATGGATGAAGGTTTTCCTTTTGTAAAAGACCATATGCGCTCGCCTGAAGCTTTGGGATATCAATCTATGGAGAATACGAACGCTTACGACGTACTTGAATGGATGTCACTGGATGAGATCGGAATGAGATAAATGACATGCGAATTTTCGTTATCGACCCCTTTTCTCACCCAGTTTTCCGCCCAGCTGCCCTCCCAAGCCACGGCATTCTCAGTCGAATTGAGTCGAAAATTGAATTTCTTTCCGGCTAAAATGCTCTCCACCTCAACTCCCATGTGGTGCTATGGTATCATCGCACCGTGTTTCGTGTGAATATTCCATCGTTGGGATTAATTCAACAAATGGCACGAGTTCCGCCAAGCATTGTCACCTCGCAATCACACTCGAATGCATCACAAATGAAACTTTGGCAAAAGCCATCGTCATTGGCTCCTGCACACCATTGAATGGCGCCGATTCGCAAACCTGTTCGAGTTTGCAATTTATATAATCCTGACCCGCAATCAAGCACCCATCACCCATCGCGCACACCCTTCACCGTCGTCATTCAACAAATCCACATTCAGTTCAAACACTTTCAACTTTTCCGTTTGCCGACACATCGTTCATCGTCGACCTGCAACCACCATTTCAAAAACTAAAAATAACTTTTCAAAAAATTATCGCCAAGAAGTTTTTCCGTCCGATTTCTTTATCGCTGTTTTTTCTGCTGTTTCTCGTCGACGATTACGTATGTCGTCATTAGATAGAAGCTGTTTGGGAGGAAACTTCCCAAGGATGATTCCGTTTGGTTGAAAATTTTCTTTGGAAAAATCCGCTAATGCATCGTAATTGAAGCTCTCGTTCATCTGTGGGCGTATCCCACCGAGCAGCTCCCTCACCGTGATTGTTGCAGCAATCGGAAATAATCTTCTTCGAAAAGACACTAATCGGCAAATCAATCGGTTGTCAAACACAAAACACACGAAGCTCATCATTTATTTGCATGTTTGGCATGTCGAAGGCGACCTTTAAGCAGCTCACGAACGGAGCAGCACTTTTGCAAACGTTATCATTCAACTCGGTCGCATGGTGTTTGACGGATGAAAACGGATTAGGCTTATTCCAAGCTTGAAACGGAAAACGGGATTTATACTCAACGTAAATACACGTCGAGCTTATCGAAATCGTGGAAATGTTGGAGAAAAAAAAATGGTCGTTCCTTCGAGCCGGAGTTGAACCAGCGACCTATGGATTTCAGCATTGATTCACAACCTCTACAGTCCACCGCTCTACCAACTGAGCTATCGAAGGTACAAATGCTATTGCGATAACTGTCTACATGCGACGGCGGTGTGTCTTGGCCGAAACCATCGTCGTCGTTGTCGTTGTCATTGCAAGTTGCGTCTCCCATTTCGAGCGTTGAAAACACCGTCTGGCAAATGGATGAATTGCATTTTGGCATAGCATTCACTCGACTCCATCCGCCGAAACGACTGCATGCCAGATAATAATTCATGTCAATACGCCAAGGAATTGATAGTTCAGGTGAATTAAATGCGATGAATATGCCTGCGACGGAGTGACGAATATGCAAATGCAGTAATTATCGTGCAATGCCAGACAAATAACTTATTCAAGATATCGATCGGCTGCGGGGATGACTGTTCCACAGAACCATCACCCCGATATGAATGTCATATGCATTTCATTCGCGGCTTCACATACATAATTGCGTCCCGACGTTTCAATCAGATTGCCAACGTCGAACATTATCCTCGATGGGAAATATTCAACTAGCAAATGCAACAACGTTTACCGTAATTAAATGCTTTGATGCCTTCAGAATATTATGAAATTCTCGGTATAATTCGCCCGTTGCATTTCTCGCAATGGAAAATCGAAAGCAATTAGTTGAATCGAAAATGCCATCTCGCAAACCATCGACAGCAATTTTGCTTTTTTCGATATCGAAATCTTGAAATGGCATTCTCTCAGCGAACCCAACTTTCCATCCAATCGCAATTGGATGAACAAAAAAAAAACAACGCGCATAAACAAAACGCTGTTTGACATTTTCGAATTGACGCCAAGACAAATATTTTGTGAGCGTAAGCATTGTCTGTGCTCGCGTCGATTGGTCACGGTCAAGCCATTCGCATTTCAACCGACCAAATGGAATGAACCCAAAAGAGCTGTTGGTGTTTCGATTTGATTTTATGACGTGAATGTTCATAAAAGAAAACAAAGCAAAAAAAAAAGAAGCGAAAAATAAACAAACAGCGCCCCGACCAACAGCCACTCATAGTCGGTGACGTAAGCAAAATAATCACGGCGTTTGTTTCGAATTTTCGAATTTTCGTTATCAGAACGAATCGCACGGTCGAAATAAGCACTGTTTGTTCTCGCCGAACAATTTACAGTTAGTTGCCCGAGAAGGTCCGACTGTAAAATAAACAACGAGCAATGAGTCGGCTTGAATTGATTGGGGCAGTGCGTGGTGTGCGAGCGGGATGGGGAATATCCTGTGAGAATAACATCGGGGATTGTTTTTGTGTGTGTGTTTTGGTCAGTGGAAGCTAATTTCAATCATTTCAGCAAACAGTTGCTGAATCGATCGTCAGGACTGTCGGTTTTTTTTTACCGATTGGGCAACGGGAACGGATGGGAAACGAAATATTGCTGGTAATCGCATTTCGTAATGTCATTACGATGAAACAAAGAAACGGATGATCGGCAGAAAGGAGGCAACGCGAAAATGTGTTTTGTCTAAAAATAACCGTTTCGTGCCAAATAAAGACGAAATAATTGCAGGAAGAGGCAACACAACGGCATTTAATGAACAAGCTTTGTTTGGATCGATGAGAGTCGATTTGACTTGGAATGCTCGACGAGTGTGTTTTTTTTTTGTCGACGGAATCGCGATTCAACGAAAATAATGCAGAAAACTTTGTCGATTTGTTATCCATCTTATTCTAATGGCAAATCTATGTCGAATTGTCATGCATTGCGAAAACGGCTATGGAGCCGCGTGACTGACAACGACGACACACATTCCGAGTCACTCAAATCATATTGAATTCATTGTTGTGTTTGCAAGAGCTTTGGGATGTGTACGACTTGATCCCACATT
>JANSTV010066308.1:0-11245 GCA_027564135.1 Lestremia cinerea
TGTGGTCGCCGCTAATCAAATCAAGCGTTGAATCTAATTGTTCTTTTTGTTGAGGGATAATTGATGGAACACTCCAAGGATTTGTTGTAGCCTTGGGGGTGGGGGAAGGGCGACAGCTCTTAAGTGCCATAACCAACCCCGCATTGTTTTCTGCGAATGTACTAGCTTTTCCCGCCAATAATTGCTCGATGACGCAAATTGATGAGAGAAGCTGGCGTCGGCCGGAGACTGCAGGAAGTAATGAGCTCGACCGAAGAACTGTTAAACTCATCAAAAACTCTTATCAGGACGCTGTGAATCTTCGTAATTCTGCCTTTAGACAGAATTCCCAAATTGCTTCCGACATGTTCCGATCAAAGAAACGGTTCAGCTTTGCGCTGTAAATATTTGATATGTTTGCTTTTTCTGCGAGAATCGCTTTTCGATTTCCGTCCCAGGACGGTGAATCGCGATGACTGAATTGAAATGAATGTGTTTTCATCCAGCGATTACAGGCGACACATTCCAATCGTGCGAAGTCCTTATTATCAATTCATAACTGAACAAACCGTTTGTTAACTGCTTCAAATGGCGCCTTCGGTGCGTCAAAGAGAAATTTTCGCCGAAACACGTTACCTTTTGGGCAAATAACTCAGCCTAAAATAGCTTTGCAGAATTCGGAAAATCCCTTTAACGTTCGCCTTTCGAGTGGTGAACGAGTCGAAATACACCTTGGCGATAAGCAGAGCAATGGCTTTCCGAAATCTTTGCACGCTAACCAACTCACAATTGGCGGTTAGATTAAAGCATTACGCCCGCTGGAAGACATCAGAAAAGGATTTAGCGGCACGTAGATGTATGCAATAATTGAGCAAAAGCTCATTAACACGCTGGGTGGATCAGAGGGGCGTATTCAATAATGCATTGCATTCCCTGGTTGTTCGTTCCACGAATGTATCCGACAGTTTGACAGGTAATTGCAACAGTGCTGAGGCAATCGTCCTTACTGAGGCGAGGGGGTTTTCTCCACGCTGACCAATCGATACACTTGAAGATGCTTAACGGGAAACGGTTACGAGAAGCAATTGCCGTTTCAATGGAAAGTTATCAAGTTTTTTCCCCGTCAATTTTGCAAGATTTCGTTTCTTTCTTCTGGTGGTTTTGACAGCTGAGTACCTTCGAAAATGAACTGCAACATAATTTCGTTTCTTCACTGACCATTTTGGTGGGGTGGGGCTCGACTTAAACGGAAAAGTTTCCTCACCATTTTGTTCCTATCTTTCGGCTGGCGAGCGTGGCATGCCGATTGTAAAGGCAATCGATAAAAAGATATTTCAAAACATCTCCGGCCCCGTCCATTGCTATTCAACTTGAGATTCAACAACTCAAATCCTCGGCCACGGGAAAAACCAAGGAAAATGAAAAAGAAATTTCCGCCACAGATTTGCGCAACAAATTAATTTCGAAAATGCATGTTGTCTACATTGTTTCTCGTTCGAATGAACATTGCCCAGAAAGTTTCTTTTGAATGATTTTCACCTTGAACGTTGCGAGTCGAAGAGAATGCCGGTGGAGGCGAGAGGGCAGATGAGAATTTCATCTCGAAAGAGTGAACCGCCAACTACGACAATCGCCTTTGACATGCAATGCATGAGAGATTGTCTCCATTCGTGCGGTTTGCCCACAGAAATTATGTTAAGAGCCAATTATTTATGCAGATGTTTTTTTCCATTCAGAGGATGGACTCGTTATGATAATGAGGGGATGAAATGAGCCTTGAGGAAAATTGTGGCCAATTATTCCTTGCTTTGGCGCCAAAGCTCCAGTGAAACAAGGTTGCGCGGAATGCGATCGCGATTATTAACATGAGGCACTCGACACAAAATCACGAATAATTCATTTTTAACGGTTAATTGATGCAATAATTTTGGTGCATTTACCCGCAAATGGGAATGTCCCAGTTGGGGTGCAAACAGCAAACAGTTCCCTCTCCAACATTCTTTTGTTTTTGCAGCTCAGTGGATGGGGTTCCGGTTGAAGGAGCAATCATTTCACTTCAATACAAATTTCAACGCATTACTGCATTCGGCGAGAGCAACTGAGGTGGAATTGAGGAAGAAGCTGAAAAGGCTCTGATAGATTAATGAAGGGAAAGGAACTGATCGGAATATTCTTTAGTCTTATCTCAACCAACAGCGAACTCCCCGCCTACGCGATTAGATCTTTGATGAATCGATTCTTAAGGCGAGATCAACTCATTGAGCTTTCACACTGAAAAAGCTCTTTAGATATTCAAAGCTCGATTACCATTCGAAATTTTGGGATTGTTGTCAGTTGAGGGGGACTCCCGTTCCCATTGAAGATGAAGCTCTTGCGGCTCAAAATACGACAAAATAAATTTTAAAGCACCGCAAACAAGAAACGATGAATCGCATCAATCCCAGCAGCTCTTTTGAAATTCAAATTAAAAACTTATCAAAAGGTGTTGAATTCCACGCAAACACACCAAAAAGCCATGATTCACCGCACCGCAAAGCCCTCTAGCTTGCGGTGTAAATCGTAACTAATCCTCATCCAAGTATTGATGCTGAAAAGAGACCCTGCCCCCACCCCTCGCTCCCTCCCAATGGCTATGAGGAATTAAAAAGGATATTATTATTTGTGTGCGTGTGAATTTGTGTGCTTGCAATTGAAACTGTTGAAAAGTTTAGATCTTTGTTTGAAATGCTCGAAACGGTGCTCGACTCAACCAAAAACCATTTCACATTACTTAGAGCTTGTGAGTGCACTCGAATTCAGCATATTTTGCCGACTACACAGTTTCATTGCGATTCCATTTGCTGAGAAAGCATCGTCAAGAGTCAATCGAAAAAAAAAAATCAAATAAAAAGCATTTTTCTCTCTTCTTCGCTTTCTGCCATTCCGTCGATTTTTGTCCGTGGCTCTTTCGCCAGCATTCAAATCCGATTTTATCCAACGGTGACACTTTGGAATATGATTCTGTGTATGAACGTGCGTCTGAGCACTCCTTTCAAACGCCATCAGCCGATTGTAATTAAAATAATTCGGAAGAAATGAGCATATTGTTACACGACCATGGCATTGGCGTCACAGCAAACGAGTCGAGAACGGATGTCAGCAAATATGTTCATCAAACATTTGCCAGCGGATTAACATCACGGGTGACGGTAACTGATGCAATGCTCCGACACTTTGATCGAAAAACCTTTAAACAGTCAGCATTTCTGCTTGATGGAAAGCCCAGCACAGTACGACCCGGTTTTCATTGGATATTCATTCGTCGGAATCGCATTGAATCGCGCCCCTCATTCTTCCAACATCAAAATGAATTTCTGGTCATAATTTCTTGGTGATGGAAGCGCTCGTTGAGGTTATAACTGAGATAAATATTAGCGAATACATCACCGAACCGTATCATGTCTATTGTTCACAGCAAACAGAACATCATCGCCCCGCATCACATGGTATTGAGCCGACTGATATAACGTCATCATGAATTTATTGTGTTAGTTGGTGTTTGCGGCCGTGTTTGTTGCTTGGGCGTGATGTGAGCCCCGTCTGTTTGTGTGGAAAGCTGTGTGTCACACACATTTCGCACGCAAATACGAAAGCTCACCCGTAATGGTTCCTCTCCGGCTCCGCCAAAACCTCATAAACTTGATGCGAATATCGCAAATATCATTCATTTTTAAATAATCACACTTTGTCTCGGCGAGAGATATTTCCCGTGATATTACAGCTTCATCATCATATTTTTCGGGTTTGCCATTCAGTTTTGGCGGCAACAAAGCTCCTTCCAGACAATAATTAATAAAATGATTAATTAGATTTATGCTAATCATTTAATCTACGTTATTGTCATTCTAATTGCATATTGTTTGCTTTTGTTTATTAAATATTTATATGGATTTGTAGTGACTGAATTAATAAACGGTTGGCTGGCTGACTGGCTGCCGGTTGTCGTGTTGCGGATGACGTGATGGAATTAAATTGATGACAGGATATCATTTCCACACATACTCAACAACAGGCCCCCTCTCGATGATAAATGTCAGTTTTGCTTTTCCGTCTCATTCGCAACGATTCATCTCTCTTCGGAATTTCTTTTCGTTCGATCGTTCGATGACTGAGTTGATTTCGTGTCTTCTCCTCCTTTTCGCAACCAGGCAACTTTCAATCAACCGCCGGATTAATCTCCTCGAAAAGAAAAGAAACACTTTTTTGCTGTCCAATGGGATTCATCGGCAAGACAAGTTTTCAGATGAAAAACACTTGATTTCCCACCGGCGGAAAAGCGATCCAATTCGAAGGGAGGGAAATGCGAGTCCCGAATGCCTCATCAGAATCGATTGAATTTGGTGTTTGCGATTCGTCATTCGCCCGTCAATACAACAACTACCAATAAAATCTGGCCTGCATTCCAATTTTAGCATTGTTTTAGTCAATTCAAATGGAAATAGCGAATAGCAATCGGAATGGCATTCGGCTGAAATGCAGCGCAATGCTCAAAGCGATGCGAGTCATTCCAGACATTCGATTCAAAATGAAATGCTGGATTTTAAATTGATTTTGATTTCGATGGTTTATCGTGGCTGTAATTGATATTGCTCCAGCAGCTGCGCTGCCATTTGCTGGTGAAACATTCGCTAGAAGGCATCAGGCTCCAGTGGAAAATAGCAAGAAGCAGGGGAGAGAGCGCGAGAGAGAAGAGAAAACTTCATAAAATATGAATGGAAAACAATGCATCTTTATGAATTTATGACGATTGCTCCTTTTGTTTGTCAACTTTTCATCATTAAATATGAATCAAATGAGATTGAGGTACACATTGTTGCTTTTATTTACAAAACGATTTCTCGTACAATTACGTCGCACGTGATATCCGCTTTGACGATTCGTTTCGTTTCATTGCTTTCGCAATTGAAAATGAATCAAGCGAGTGGGTCGTTTTCAGCCCACCTCCTCCCTTGTGGTATCTCTCTCACGCACTTGAGTCATCACGGAAACTATACTCCTCCTCCCCCACACTCCCTCACCTGGACCATTCGAATCAGAACAAACAACAAATATTTGACTAAACTCGAAACCAATTCCAAAAAGAATATCCACTCATGTGGTCGACCAGATAACAAATGAATCTGGTTGGAGTTGCGTATTTTTCAGTACGGTCGACCAGCCAGCGTGCGTGTCTGCGTGAAGAACTGATCGTTCGCTGAAAGCAAACAATGAATCTTTGATTGAATCGCATGAATTCATCTCGCCGAAAAGCAAAGACAAAGAAATTGAATTATTTGCTTTTTATGCTTCCGGTGAGTCTGATAATCGAGCCGCACCGAGCCATTCTGAGCAATTTTGAAGCAAGCGCTTGTCATCGCAGTTTTTCGTCCAAAAACTATTTGCCAACTTCGGTAGTTCATAATTAAATTAAAATCCGCTGTGACCGAAACAACAGCAACGATTCCGAAGCTGGTTTGTCGGGGCGCACAGGACAAAGTTACAAATACAATTTCGTGGTTGGCATAGATTCTGGTGTGCCATTGGTGCCTTTTTTCCAAGGGAGCATTTCCTGAAAATGGAAAATTCAGCAAAAGGTAAACCGAATATGACAGAGAAATAAACCATCACATCAGAAATGTCACAGGCTTGCTGAATTAAATATTTTCTATGTTGGATGTTGCCGCTGTTGTTGTTGTTGTTGTTGCATTTTGTTGAGCTGGTCGAGTTTAACCGAAAAGTCGAAACTTTTTCGGGACTTTGAAAAAAGTCACGGAATATTTTTGGTTCAACATACAATATTTCGAAAGCGAGCGAAAAAGGATGTTCATTCACAGCAATGGCAAGCAGATGGAAACGAATGTGGTGTTGTACACAGCTTTGGCACATTGAGCGGCATTGTATCATCAGCATAATGATTTCCGCACAAACCTCCATTTCATGATGAATGGTGAATTGTGAATGCTTTGCTGTGTGTGTGTGTTTTTTCCCTCTCTCTCGTTAACTGGCCAACACATAACGTTAATTAGGCAAATTGCTGAAAGCTATGAACTTTCCGCAGCCTCTCCGTCACACATTTGAATTGTGAAATTTTTTTCCAAAAGCATCGGAGCTTAAATAATTTTTCGCGAGTGAGCAAAACGATGCGGAACACGAGAAAAGAGACAATCGCGGTTTCCTTCAGATTGCGATGCTATTTTCAGTTAAACAAATACGAAAGGATTATCCGCTAAGAATGCAAACACATGAGAATCATACGAAAGCTCTGCAGAATTTGCTTATTAATTCAGTCAACAGAAATCCATCCAGAGTGCCATTGTAAGACAAACACACTTGAATTCTGTACTCGCGTCGTGTGAATTTCGTGGAAGAAACGAAGAAACGGAGAAAACGAAATCATAAAAACCTCCCTTCGATAAATCCACATTGATTTGATCGTATTTTCCCGATTCCGACATTCGCACTGATGCTTGAAGCTCCATGAAATATTATTGCGTGTCTGTCACTGACATTCATTACCGTGAATGATGAAGTGGAGGTAATGACACTTACATTTTGACGATAATCACGGCCCCACAACAATAAAACACACAAAAAATAAATAAAGTGAAAAACATTTTCAACAATCGAAAATCGATTAGTTTTCCCTCGACAATATGGCGACCTGTCAAAAGTTAACCTGCCTCAAATGGCGACCCATATTTCAATCGAATCAATTGCATTCGCTGCAAACCGTAAGTCAACTCATTCGGTTGAATTGCATCATTTATCATTCGATGGCCGAAATAAGGTCGAGCGGAATTATCGTAACGATCCATTTTCATTAGGAATTGGCAAGAGAGTTGCATGCTGAGCAAGAAGAAGACAACAGAATCGGCTGGGTGGGAAAACGGTGCTCGCAAATACATCAATTTGGGATGAAGCTTTTCGAAAGCAATTCTACCGAAATACACACGCTTCCAAGGCACAAACAATTCGGCGGAATTAATTGAATCGAGCGCTTTAATAAATCAATTAAATTACTTTGAAATTTGTTTTTACGCTATTCTTTATGTTAATCATTTTGCGAGCATCGAAAGCGAGACAAAATTTAAAGCGAAAAAATAAATGAAAAAATTCATAATTTTTTTTTTTTTTTTTTTGCAAACTTTTAGAAACAGTGTTTCCTTGCCGAACGAAATGACACAAGTTTGGAAGAATTTCCTTAAGTTTATTGATTTTCATAAATTATGAATGATAGTCGTTTTAATTGCATTTCAACGGAATATCACTCGGACATTCATCAAAGTTTTCTGAACTTTGAATATTTGTTGGAGCTTCTCCAATGGCTGCAGGAAGGAGTGCCTGAGAGAAACCTCTGAGCAAATCCCGACAAGGCAGATGCATGCGTTGCAGACACTTCGACTCGTCCACAGAAGTCCTCAACCAATCAAGTTCAGAAATTTCAAATCCACTTTTTGTTTTCTCGCAGGCCTTGCTCCGTCCAAACAGTTGACTTTTGACATTTGTATTTTGATGAAAGGCCAAGTTTCCTTTTCCCCAATTGGCCATAAATATTCATTAGACGATCATGCCGCTCCGACAAGAAACTTCCGATACTTTTATGAGAGAAATATGTCTCGTTTTACATTTGCTCGACAATCAATTTTCTATTCTGCTTCAGTTCAACTGAATAATTTCAACAGGTGAGGTGACTGCATGTTTCGATGGCGAAGAGCAGCGAAGAGAGCATAAAAAACCAGTGAAAACCCCCAGAAAATTTACATTTTATGAATTCGCAACGAACTTTTCGAGGCCCAACCGAATGACGGTTGTCACATTTCACCGGGAAAATACTGTTGCTCGTCCTATTATCATATTACTTTCGCAGCCAAAGGGAACGACAAATAAATTGAAAATAATCGTCTCATACCAGCGGACGTTGGAAAAGTTTCGTCGTTTGTTTTCCGCAAAGTGAAAAACACACTTTTTTTTTTGTTTCTCAACCGCAAGCCAAAAAAATGTATCAGTTTCATTTCTTCGGTAGGTTCACTCTTGGGTGGCTGCCATCACATGTTCGACAATCAATGTTCCATTAAAACCGAAAGAGCCGGTCGATCAGAGGAAAAGTGGCTATTTAAAATGAACCGTTGGACGAACTCACGAAAAAAAAGAAAAAATTATTAAAAAAAAAGTAGATAAAACTTTTACCTCATTCCAAGTCGGATGCACTAAATAAATTATCCCAAGTTTGAATCTTTAGTGTAAGAGATCAGAAATCACTTCACCGAAAGCACACCGAGAAACCACAAGCACCAACACCGTCCACCAAGCGAAAAACACAAGACCGGAAATCGTTTCGAGAGAGACGCGTCCAGATCGAACGAATTGTGATGTTGAACTGCTGCACGAGATGAACCAAGCCAAGCGGTTCGGTTGCTGTTGCTGCTGCTACTGATGATGTTGCCACCATCGTGTTGCTGCCGAGATCGCTCCTGTATCAGTTTTGCTCTCCGTTCGAATCCATATGCATACTCGCTGGCTGGATGGATGTTGCGCAACAGTTTTTTCTGTGTGCACTTTCTGAACGTTTGTCGTTCGGTTTACTTTGCTTCTTCGATCCTAACGGGAATTCTTTCTTGGCCGCTTTTTGAAAGAAAAACTGGAACAAGATGAAATGCTCACCAAATTGATTGCTGTTGTTTTTGTTGTTTTTGTTGTTTTTGTTGGCTAAGCAACAGTGGTTGGATTTGATGACTATCGTTTTTTGGGTATTTTATCAAAAAAAAGAAGAAAAAAAAAAGAAAAACAAAGAAAAAGAAAAAGATGGCATGCGATTTGGTCGAAAATAATTGGAGACGCTTAGAACAATTCACTCAAATGACCACTTTAAATTAATTGACTTCTGGCATTATGTCTGCTTGTCTCGAATCTCAGCAGAAACGGCGGCGTCAAATCGATGGCATCTTCGTCATTCGACCATTCATCTTGCGCAGCGTCCGAAGCGAGCCTTGAGTTGGACGGGTCGAATGAGATGGGCTTCACACAAGAACGTAACAATTAAAATCACAAATTCTTCTCGACGTTTCCATTCTTCCCTTCCACTTAATGCACTGAAGCCATTAATTTCGACCTGCTAACGAAAGAGCTCGCAATTGGCTGTCATCATTGTTTATGAAGCGAATGCAATATTTTATTTGAAACCATTATTGCATTTTGTCTTCGTTTTCGTTTATTTGCTGTCTTCGTCAAGTTTCGTCTGCGAGCTTTGCAAGTGTTTCTTGTGCTCATTTTGTTGTTGTTGTTAACTTGGTCGAAATTCATGTTTCCCAAATGGTAACACACACATTGCATGCAGTTGACACACACTTAACAGTTGTGATGTCTCGAACATTTGTTCACAACACTGCGAGCTCTACATTTTGTCATGAGATTTGGATGCTGTCGTCGATGAACGTATCACTCGGTTTATCTTGGTTGTGTCGGCTTTTCGGGTTGACAACAATACGAAATGTTAAATAGAAAATGTTTCAAATGCAGTCATGCCTTCTGGGAGAGCGTGTTTTTCGGATGTTTTGCGATGGCATGAGATTGTTGATTGTCATATCTAACACGCTGAAGACTTGCTTACGAAAATTTAATGGCTCGAATTTTTCGCCAGCTGGAAATCTTGGCAATGAGGGAGCCTTGATCGAGTTTGCGTTTCTTTCTTCTTTCTCTCGTTTTTGCCTGCGTCGCATTCATTCAGCCACCAGCGCACACAACACAGGCAAACTCAATCGTTTCTACTCAACCTCTAGAGCTCTCTTCCCGCGAGAAGCAATTGCTCAAAAACAGACGCTTGTTCACATTCGGATCGCGACGTCGCCAAAAACTCTCTCTCAACGTTGTTTGTTTTCTTAAATAACTGCGTGCTTGGTAGAAAGTTCATGCACACCATAAAAGCCAATAACGACGACGATTCACAATGGGATAAGAGTTTGCAGAAATATGTATTTGTCGCAGCGCAGCGCATCACCCATTTCTGCCAATGTTAAACTTGTTGATTATCAAAGTTTCACTGGCACCCGCTATCCGATTATACGAGCAGATATTCATCATATTATGCAAGCAAAAGTAAAACGAATTAAAACTTTGCATTTGCTGAAAGTGTTGTTCTTGAGTAAAACTTGCAATCGAATTTCAAGAAAAAAAGTGCGGAAAAGAAAAAAAAATCGAAAGAAATTCCACAGAAAACTACCAGCGTCGTCATGAACGGCAGCATAATGCAATCCGATGGAAATTTCATTCCGAGGCAGATATGAAATGAATAACTGACAAGTGAAAGCAATAAAAGGTGGGAATACCTTCAAGCTTTCGCCCAGCAAGTTTTGCTGCAAAGTTTTTCCTCCAGATTTTTCATTAGCAAATTCTCAAATCTTTCAACAAGTTCTCCAGATATGAAGAGCGCAATAATCGCAACGATTTTCACGTAAAGCGTGATAATGCATAATTTTCACGGATTTTCGCGGTATCGGAATCAACTCAACTCAACAATTCATTGGTTTCGGTTCGCCAACGAGTTGGGCGATTCACTGAATCCTTTGATGGCGGTGAGCTTTCAAGTCTTCCACGAGTCAACTTTAACGCTCTCAAATTTGGCTTTTGTTCTGAACCAAACACCCAACACATCCGCATTCAAGCCATCACAATGAAGACTCTTCCAAGAAAAATGAGATCAAGCAAACTTGGGAACAATAATCAAAGAACCGTTCTCATCCAAAGCCACTCAACGGGAACAAATAAATCATCCTTGAGGAATATCAAAAATCGGAGGCCTTGCAGAGAGCGCTCTGTAGTTTCGTTGCTGCGGTAATTATAATTCTTGGAAAATAGACAAAGTTGATAGTCTTTATCTGCGTAAGCCTGTTAGGCTGAAACACAATCAGAAAATTTCATGTGTTTCTCCGCCAATCTGGAATATTCGTCGTTTTGCCAATAAATTGCATCAATTCATTCATAATGTTCGTTCAGGCCTCAGGTGATGTCTCACTCAAAGGAGGATTATTCATTGTCTGGCGGGAAACATGCTCAGAAACAAACTTACAATCGGTTTCAATGAATGAAACGTATTGATAACCCAGCGTCGTTCAACCCAACCGATATTCCGCATATTATATGCTTAATGTTGTTAAACAAGACATCGAAACAAAATCCTCAGACAAGTTGTAAAGCTTTCAATAAATTACCAACCATCATTGTTTTAAGCTTTTCGAATATTAATAGCTTTATT
>JANSTV010066319.1:0-11242 GCA_027564135.1 Lestremia cinerea
ACGAAATGATTAAACATTCCAAACGTAAAAGGTTACCAACTATTACTTTGTACGAAATCAATTTCGGTTTTCGGTTTTTGCTTCAGCTCCAGCTTTGGCAACAAGAATATGGCTACTCTTAGTGTGCACACAAGAAAATTCAATAAAAATCAACCGCTCGAACGATATGCGAAGACGGTTTGAAAATGAATTTTTGCAAATCGAACAGAATGAAACGAATCGAAACGAATAGAAGACGACAGAAGATTAAAAAAGCTTGTCGGTTTGAGGTTTTTTTTTTAATCTGTCTCTTTCGCTCTTTTTCTTTCCTCTCTTTCAATATCTTGGCACATTGTGAGCCCATTTCCATCCAACAATATGTCGAGTAAATGTGAAAGTTCAATCAGAACTGATTATAATGTCTTGTCGACGACATTCATCCGTGGATCTTCGTCGTTTTGATCATCGACAATGCTCATGAATGTCAAAAGGGTAGAGAAGAAGAGGAGAGTAGCGAAAGGAGAAAAGAGTCACATTATGAATGGGAATTAGCAGTTTCATTGTTGTGGATATTGCATTCTGTCGTCTCTCTCGATTCACTCGTGTCTCTCGTCTCACTCGTCTTCCTCTCTTCTCTCATCTATCTCTCTCGTTTCTCATTCGATATGAACGTCCCCAAAGCAACACACTGGATCTTATCTCTCTGACGTCAGGTACGTCAATTGGCTTCGCCTTCAATTAGACAAGCTTCAATTCAAATCCCAACATTCATTCGATTGAATCCATTCGACATAAGAGCCACTCTGCAACGAATACGGGGAAATATTCGCGAATAGATTTTGCAATAATCGTGCTATGGAAATGCTTTGGATGCTTTTCGCAACGAAATCAATTTGCTGCCGATTGGTTATTGCCATTTGTGTGATGAACCTCGGTGGACCATACATTTCCTGAATGCTTCAAAGCTCCATCCAAAATTCATCGTTTGCAACTTAATTGACGTGAAATCACTTGAAATGGTCTCCATTAAGCACGTGCGCGACGCAAACTCAAAGGTGGCAAATGAAGAAATAGGCAACGAAAGAGAGAGAAGGCAACGCACCCAGCAGTTGATTGCTTTGTTAAATTGCCATTAGTCAATGACCGGCTTGGCTTGCGCCAATGGAAATTCTAGCGAATTGTGATGATATATCATTATGACGACTCCAAAAGCAGCTAACACAACAGCAGCGCTATTTTGATGGTTCGATTAAACTGTTGACCATACCGAAATCAACCGCAATCCATCGACTTCGCTGCATGTCCATAGCCGCACAACGTGAATGGTAATTATATTGAATTACACCGAATTGCGTTTTCATTTGTTTTTTTTTATTATAATTTTTTTTTTTTAATTAATGCTGATATCGGTTTCGTGTCATGTCATGTGAATTGTGGTCAATTGCATGTTTGCGTTATGTTTATTCTCCATCTCTTTCTTTCTTTCGGAATTGATGAAACAATCATTCAGTGAATAGCTCTCATCATGACTGTTTTATGGGCCGCAATATGGCATGATGATGTTTGGCTTTGGTGATGCCATTGAGTGTTGGCTGGGCTGATTGAAATGACTCAATTGATTTCGGGCTGGGAACATCATTCTGTTCCTTTCTCTCAAGCCGAATTCGAAACGATGTTTCAATTTCATTTCCAGCCAACCTGAAGAGGTTTCTGGAGGAAAATAACGAATAACAAAGTTGCATTTGAAATTATGCCCACTTCGATTAGACAACACGCTCATCTGAAATCCTTGAGTGTTGTCTGCTATAGCAACGGAATGAGACCTTTCCGTCGGTATTCCACTTAAGGAAAACATGCATTTGTTGTTGTTGTTGTTGATGCATCATGAACGACACTCTTATCGAATGGCGACGCCGACGATATCTTTGAGACATTTTGTCTTTGCCGTGACGATGCTTGCAAACGTATCGAATTCACTTTTATCAAATGTCATTTAAAATGAATTCTCTTTGGAAGCGATTCATTTTTGATGCTTAATGGAATTACGTTAATCATAATTGGCTTTTGGGAAGTCGATTCATTTGGAATGTCTGTCGTATTGAAAGATTCGTTTTGGTGCAACAAAGTGAATTTTATTTATCGAGAATTTGTTTGAGGAAATCTATGTGAGAATCAAAAATGACAGTTTATTCGGAACAAATTGGTTTAAATTTTGTAAAAATGAGCCAATTCAAGAAGAAACACAACAAAACTTAGGACTAAGCCAATTCCAAAGACTACAAAATAATCCTGAAGGCCATGCATGGTGATGTAGATGGATTGCGAACGGTCTGCAGACTCTAAATAATTCAGAATGAAGCGATCGGTTCTCATGGCATATGCTCTGTCTTCGGTCAATCCATGCTCGTGCCATTGCATGATAAGCGGTAGAACGTGTTGCGGCAAGCAGATATAATTGCCATTGAGTATGGAGACAAATGAGGTTCCTAGCTTAATCTTCGATGTCATAAAATAGATGTTTGACGGTGAAGCCGGATCGCTGACATACCAATCATGAGAGTGGCTGGCGATTCGATCATAGCTTTTCAATTGACGACCTGGATTGTAATAGTTCATGGCTGCACCGTATGAGTCGATCAGAATAATGCTCTCATCCGTATTAGTCCTTTGGAATGAGAATGGAAAGGTATCGCTGGTGAGTCTTCTTGGTTGATTATCGATCAACTTACGCTAAAAAGTCCCGATCAGTAGTCAATTCATTGGAGAAGGTCAATTTTTCGAAAATCATCCCGGAGAAGATGTTACTGACTAACATCGAGAATAACGCTGCCGATGTCAATAGAACTTTCTCTGATGAGCTGTGGTATCGACTTTCTGAATGAGTGCCCAAGGTATGACCCACCGAATCGACAGCCATCTGAAAGGCTGTTGGCGTTCTTCGACTGCTGAGAACCTTCTTAATTAACAACCGGAAAGCCGTTAGAACTGGTGGCATGATTAGCAGTGAAATGAATAATGGTGTATACGTAATTCTCTTGACGAACTTTAGTAGACCATCCTCATCGTTGAGGGTCACAAAGATGATTTTTTCTTGCGAAAACATTGTCGTATAGGATTGAGTACTTTTGAATTGTCGAAGCATGATAAAAGGGACATCCAGCGATGCTGTCGTGTTCCTACAACAAGAAGGATCGTCTTAGAATTGCACTGTTGAGAGCATCACCATCAACTCACTGGAACAAATCATATGCCCACTGGTCCATTTCCGTCACATGTAAGCTCAATTCCATCTTGCCGGTGAGGTTAACTTGCAAATTGAATTCTCTTTCGAGAAATTCCCTGGCCACTTCAACATTGTCAATAATCACGACAGCAACATAAAATCCCCTGGAAGCGATTCCAAGGTAAGGCATACTTGCGTGGAACAGCTTTTTCGCCGATAGCTTCTTGGGACTGCTGGGTTGAAACGGGTCGTTGAGTCTAAGATATTCTCGGTTCTGCATCGGATTCACCGTAAACAGCTCAATCTGATTGGACGAACCGAACATTATGATGGGATAGTTGAGCACCATCATTGAATGGAACTTTTGGGATAACCGATAGAATGCTGTGCTACGATATAAGCTTCGAATGACGAACATGACTTTGTGATAATTGTTGTTTCGAATTTTCGTGTAGAAATATGCTGCCAATTCGGATTCCTTCCCGAAGTTTATACTAGCGTCCAGTAGAATGATTATCAGACTTTCATGGGCCGGTGATCTATCCCGCAATGGATATTCTGATGATTCATCTAGTGATTTGTTGAAGTCCATTCGATCTTGATTGAATGCTTGGAACGTAGCGTACCCTTGGTCTTTGATCAATCCGCGGTAGATGTCCTCGGTTCCGTTCGAGTACAAGTATAGAAGTGACTGGAAATTTCCATCTTGGACAACGTCTCGGATGGCATTTTCCAATGAGTAAGTAATTTTCGGGTTGGCTGTCGTACTGTGAATTGTCCCTCCCAAAACAATAGCCAGGAGTAAGCCCGGTAATATGAACTCTCTTTTCATCATATTCACCAGAACTTCTCAATGAGAATATTAACACTCTACTGAAGACCGATTATATCTACTCAAAACTTGACGTTTCGATACAAAACGCATCATCGATTGCGAAGCCCATTCAATTGCGAGCAATTATCAGCAACACACAATAAATAATCAGAAATAATTATACAATTGGTGATGAAACACTTGCGGTCACCATTGGAGTATTTCTTCATGACCTACGAGAAACGTGCTGGTTGAATTCGAGTCTAAATTGAATCCGCTCGATAGCGGCTTTCATTGCAGTTGCACCGATGGCTGTTATAAACGATCGACGGGAATGATACATTTATAATTAATGATATCGGTCGATTCAATGTCACCGCTTTTCATGAAATTTCATTTGAATGACAAACGATATGCAACGTCTGCGAACTAATGAATTATTGCGGTCGATGGCATAGACATCTCAATTGAGGTTATGTTGGTATTGCTGTTTGCTTCCGAACGAAAGTAGTTCGTTCAAAGAACTTTGTTGTGGTTAATCAAAGGGTCGTTTCTTGCATCAAAGAACAAGTCAATACCAGGCAACATGGTGTTCTCCACAACTCTGCATTTCAATCTCATCTGTTGAATATGTATGTCCAATCAAAGGTTAATCAATACTCGCCCCATTGACCAGTTGCCCGTCCGACCGGCCGGTCTCAAAGTGTCATTCATGTAAAACAGCTCACAAGACGCATATGATTTTCAAATGAGATGTCTGATTGAATGGTGATTCTGTAGGTCCATCATTCATCCATCAGCACCAAACGAGGCTGCTCCGAGTCGAAAACAAATCATCGAAATGTAATCAAGCCAACAGCCGCAAAACGAAAAACAGTGGGATGGTTGCTTGAAAAAGGAAAATTATGAGTGAAAACCTTGACAACCCCCATTAAATATTAATTAATTTTCATCCAAATGAATTATTCGATTCATGAAGCCGAAAGGGTGCCAAATGAGCATGCTATTCAAATTAGTGCTCGTATGTGAGGCTGTAAACCACTTTTGTTGAATTTGTCGCTGGTTACATGTTGCTGATGCTGTGCCATTCCAATGGCAACTACAATGTTGCTGTTGTTAATCAACGTTCGTTTCAATGAGCATCTGGTGCGTGCATGCATGTCATGCTAAGTCATTAATTTCATCAAAATTCTGCTGAGCGCAATTTAATCATTTTCGATGATGAACTTTGCCTTTCGTCTGTGCGGGAATGCTCTGGTTTGTTGCCAAGAATTGGATGCTTAAACAATTTCCATATATTTTTTTTTTAATTGCGATTTCATCATTTTCCAAACAGTCCAGTCGATTCAAAAGTTTGCCAACTGTTTCCGGCAGATAGCTCTATCGGCGGCAATGTTTTATTGTTGAGGCAAACACTTGGAATTCCCGAGGGGGATGAGTTTCCCAGGTGGATATATCGAGCTGATTTAACTTGTCGAATGTTTGTGATGGACGGCCATTTCGAGTGGGTGAGAATATCGATACACCGTTTGGCAATGATCAGAGTCTGTATGGAGGGATATTTACTGCTTTCGATGAGGCATGCGAAAGTTTTATTTGATTGGAAAAGTTGATTGGGAACGCCATTCCTTCGAGAAGGGGTAAGTTTGGTAGCGAATATCGCTTCGATTATCTGAAGCATTTGTTTTATTTGTTCAAAATATGTGGGCCACTGAAATAACACATTCTTAAACCAAATTTAGTGCTTGCAACAAGATGAGACTAACAATCCATGGTTTACGTTATCATCTTATTGGTAGTTGCTGAGTTGCTGCGCAATCACTCGGTACGTGTGAGCTCTTGTGTCTGACCTTTTGCTTAAGGATGTGGTGGGAGTCTGGATGAGTTAATGGGTCAGCTGATAAAGCATCCGACGAATCCGTCTCTGGTGAAATTATAACCTCGTTATTCATGACTATTGATTTCTCAAAGCAAAGCGGCGAAATATCTGAGCTAGCTTCCTTCGAGTCCAAGTGAATCCATTCAGTTTCGCTTTGACATTTCTATGCTTCTCCTTGACTCCTTCCCAGAGGTTCTTGAAGGCGGTCAAACATCGTTCTCTCATCAAACTGCTGCCCAGTAGCTCCAAGCAAAAGACCAAGATGCTTAAACAAACACCAGCTCCAAATAGGATCAAGTGATCTTCCAAATCACTCAACATAACCGGTCTGGCGAGCTCCAGTTGAGTTTCGAATGCCTGCAGAACTTTCTCAAATTCCGAAGTGTCCTTGTCGTGTTTCAAAAGGTTACCTTCCTGCAATCTCATTACTGCGTTGAGCAACAGATTGAGTGAGTAGTCATTCCGAAAGAATCTATCACGAGGCAGCTCAGATCTACTTTCTGTTGTCATCGTCAGGCCTGAAGTAAATGCTTTCATTATTTAAAGCTGTATTAGCTCGAAATAAGAACTGGTAATTACCGGTTTTGGTGTTAAACATCATATCAAAGTTCAAGTCATTCTTTCTGATGCTCAATTGAACGCTCTGAAAGAAAGCCATTGGATAGTGAAATCGCATCGGCGTCGCCATGTAGATTCTCAGCCACCGATGCTGGGACCATTCCTCCCGCTGAGTCATACGAACTAAGCGGAAGACACGGTCAGCATCGAACTGAGTGCATTCCCTATATTGAAGTTTCTCCTCGAATAGCATTCCGGAGAGGATGAGATTGATCAGAAATGCATACAATGCGACGAATAGCAACAGGATACGATCGGAACCGCTGTAGAATTTGGATGTTGAGGTAATGCCGTAACTATATCCGATAGCATCGCTGGCTTGATGAAGCAGACTCAGTCGTTTTGCTGAACTGGCGGAGAATCGATGAGTGGCCCAACGAGCAGCCGTTATGAGTGCCGGAACGATTAGCGTTGAATAGAACAATGGCGTGTTTATGATCCACTCAAGAGATGACTTTGGTGAACTTAGCGACGGTACGAAAAAAGATGCTTGATATCGTCTTGAAACAACCTTCATTCCTGACATCTTTATATCAGACTTGCCCACTGCATCACGGCTGTAGAATGCCTTTCCTCTGGAAGAAAAAACGGTAAGCGCCCAGAAAGCGAAACGCAAATTCACCGCTTACTTGAAGCTCTGAGGTAAATCAAACGTATTCAAATCTCTCTCAGAAAAGGGATGAAGGACCTTTTCCAACCCCTTTTTTGATCGCGCAAAGTCGACGAAACTCTGAATTTCCCCCACACTCAAAAAAATAAAGTCGATTGTCTCTAATATGATATGAGCTTGCGATAGCATTCGGCACTTGCTGAAAATATCCTTGGCAGACAGCTCCGATAAATTTCCGACGTATTTGAGTTCGGTCAATCGCCGCCAAAACGAGACATTGTTTGTGAAAAGTTGCGGCTTGCCTGCATTCCAAAAGAGGAGGGCGATGTACGCGGAATGCTGCCTTAAAGAGGCGATCAATGCATTCCTGTCGTCCCGGAGTGGTGGGTTGAGGACAATCGTGAGCGATCGAATGCGCACGTTGAAATTCAATTGACGAATCCGATTGAGCCACGACGCAATACTCTCAACTCCGCCCAGAACTGAAACCAGTAGTACTTGCGTGGAGTTTGACCGTTTGCTAAGAACTGACGTGTCCAATTCTGGTTGGCCGATCGATGAGTCGTCGACATTGAAGACAACGCAGTCCGTGCCTGTGACCCGTCGCCTCAAAAGTTGAGAGGCCATCGAGTCGCTTCGGTTGTCGTGGATCAGCACCGTCGTTTGAAAATGCCCGGTCAAAACGATATTGTTGAAAAGACCAGAAAGAGTGCTGACTGCCAGCACAAACTCCGCGGATGGAACTAGTTGACTTGCAAGGAACATCCTCTCGTTTGATGTAATGCCAGAATGTAACTGACGCATTACACGATGTAAGCTTTCATTTCACTCTGAATTGCTTGTCGTGATCGGTGCTGCAATAAATGATTGATAACGCCTTGGTAAACGGTACACAAACGTAGTGCAATCATTTCCTGATGTAATCACGACCTCGTGAGTGTTGATTTCACAATTCCAAGCAGCAATATATGCTCTGAACACCCCTGAGCATTGGGTCAAGACGGTCATACATGAACCGTCCCGATATCTCTTTCAAAAACATTCCGGACATGATGAGATTGACGAGAAATGGAAAGACTCCGACGAAGAGCATGAGTTTATTTGGTTGGAGCCTCTGTTGAATGGAGCTTAAAGCGTCACTGGCCCGATAAAGCAAAATAATATTCATGGATGAACAGCCCGTCTATTTCAAAACGGAACAGACAATGAGCCACACGTCCATCGCATTCATTCTCTGAATTGCCTCTGTTCGTTTGTTGACAGAACAAACAAACTGTCTTCGTCATCGGTAGGATAATATTTATGTTTGCCTTTGTTCAATAATCCAACGGCGGTCAAACAGCGATAATCGCTCTGGATTGCCTCCCTGTCATCGCCATACGTCCATTCAGTGCATCGAGCAGTTGAATGAGGAATATTCGTCTTTCTTTTGGACACAAAATTCCCAACTAAAATTCTTGGGAGAAGAAAACACGTTCTAATCGAAACCACACACTTTTCATTCGATTCATTTATTTTAAGACTTTGAAACCATTCAAATCGAAAGCTTCACAAGAAAACGTGCAAAATGTGTCAATTGCAGAGAATCACTTTGTGCGACTTTAACTATAAATCTGTGGGTAATTTTCTATCCCAAAATATACCAAATGCATCACGCGTTTTGATTTCCATTCAAATGTTCATATAAAAGCTCGATCTCAGCTAAAAGACTACTCGAAAAATCCTCCAAGTTCCATCAAAAATACCAAGAAACTCACAATGAAACCCGCAGCCAAAACCACAAAACAAACGGTGAGATCCTTCAGATTGATGTCAGTCGCGAGAGTCCGATCAATTGTAGCCAAATAATGCTTCAAATTCCATTCAGCTCTCATCGAATACACTGCATCGCCGGCAAGACCATGTTCGTGTAAATTCAATAAAATCGAGGCTATTCGCTTCGGCACTGTTATGTATTGGGGTGCAGCCATTTCTACCGTCAAAGTCCCTTCTTTATCCAAATGCATCTTGCAGATGTTTTTCGGTTCGGGGCCCGAAAACTGTATTGCAATGACACGCTTGTGCGCTGTGAATGGGAATTTCCATGGCTTCACGCGAACCGGTTGAAGAGCCAGTGAACTATAGATTTCGGGTACGACCGTTCCAAACATGCTGTCTCGCCTTGAAAATTTTGAAAAGCTCAGAATTAAAACACCGTTTGGTAAAGACAAACCACCTTACTTGTTGAGAACGATGTCTTCTAATGTCGACCATAGAGGCTTTGTACCTGTCAGCTCGAAGAAAACCAAAGCTGTCAATACCATGTGGATTGTTAGACCGACGAAGGCGACTGCCACTGTTAGAACACGCTTCGTGGACTGAAAATGCGTCCGTTGCAGTACTCTTCGGCTGAACAACCGAATCATCAGTAGAATGATCGGAATGATGGGCACCGAGTAAATCAACGGTTTCTGGATGATTCGTCGCATAAATGCTAGCAAATTTCTGGGAGTTTTTGCTGAATCCACGAGGAAAAGCGTTTCGTCGGAGCTTGTGAGAAAAGTGTAACCAGTTTTCTCCACAATTTTCACTTGAGTACGACCAACTCTGTGTAAATTAGGGCCTGTCCTGCAAGCGAAACCGCCATCAGATATCTTACGGAGCAGCAAAGGTACTCAGTCACTCACACAAGCGCTTTGAAGGTTTTTCTAACCACTCCTACCCATATCAAAGCCTTGTACTCAACGGAGTTGGGTGTGCGGAACTTCCAGCCAAAACTCTGCAGAAGCACCTTTTTGGCCTCATCTGAATCCTCCACGGTCATAGCCGTATGGTAGTCAACGGTTGAGTTGAGTATGAGCCTTGGAGCCTGTTGATGGAATATCTTGCTTGCCGAGATCCTCCCTGAATGATCTGGTTGGAAAATGTCGTGCTTTTCCATGATCGTCGGACCGAGAAGGAAATTGTACTCGTAACACTTAGGGCTGCCATCAGGCATCAATCCGATAACCGGCACACTGATATATATCACTTGCATGGCTTCCGGAGGCATCATTTGATTGAGAAAATAACTTAGTGAAACCATCAAGAGCTTGTGGACGATATTAGCTCGGTGCTTTGCGTAAAATAATAAAATTCGCATGAAATGAAAAGCGTTTAAGTCGAACGAAGCAACAATTAGATTCTCTCCGGCCGGGAGTTTTCCCAGCATGTGATATTTCTCGTCAAATTGACCGTCGAGATTCGGGAAGATGTCCTCCAGGTTGTACGACATGAATGGAATCCCATCAGGATGGTATTTTACGAGTTGAGAATTCAAGGCTGCCGTTGAATTGGAATGAAGAAACAGCACTGACTCGAATCCACCGTCTAGTACAATGTCTCTGACAACCAAAGCTACCAAATTCATGCCCAGAACAGCCTGCGGCCTCAACCATACACCTTGCGTTGCCAATTCCATCACAGACTCGTTGAACTTACTCAGTTGACGTTTCAAACTGAACTGTTCGATCTGATTTTATTCGTCATTAACGATGACGACGCAGCCAGTCGTGGTGGAGGGTGTGCTTGACACCAAGCTCACATTTTAATTGGCATTCTCTGACTTCGAGCAACTCGTGAAACGATTACACTGTTGAAATTGTCCTTGTTCATTTCAACATCGCTGCGCGTGTCACTCCTGCAGCACATTCCACTGAGGCCGATTCAAAACCGAAAAAAGGATGAAAATTTCTCAATTCCTTTCGAAGAATCTAATTTCGTTCCTACGTTGATTCAATAAATCTCCCACTGACACCGAATGTGTTAATCAACGAAAATAAATCAAAACCAAACAAGACGAAACAATTCGGGAAACAATCAACATCCACTTGGCGCTCAACAAAGAGTGGTGGCTCCGATATCAATCGCACACACACACGTTCACCGCGTTTGATGTTGAAATTTATTTATCAATTTGCACCTGCGATTGTGTTAACAATTCCAAAAAATAATAAATTACAATTTCGACGAGAAAGCCCATGCAGAATGATGGCAAGGCACTTTGCGAGATAATTTATTCATTTGTGTTTGTGTGTGTGTGTGTGTGTGTGTGTGTGTGTGTGTGTGTGTGTGTGTGTGTGTGTGTGTGTGTGTGTGTGT
>JANSTV010066330.1:0-11238 GCA_027564135.1 Lestremia cinerea
ATCGAACTCGGATCAACTGCTTGGAAGGCAACTATGCTAACCATTACACCATCGACGCATATGCTTTCAACTCGCTGCTTCATCATTTTCCTTAGAAGAAAAATTCTTGAGAATTGGCAATCAAATCGAGATATTTGAAAAAATTGTACTAAATCGACGTTAGGCTGTTCAGCCGTTCTTTTTCCAAACATTTGGTGCTCTTTTTGCGACCACCTCGAACGACTTAATTTCGAAAACTCTTGATAAATAGCCAAATATTCTATCTCATTCGAACTCGCATCAACACAATATGCGCGCGATCTTCAATCCTCAAGAGTTATTTGATATTTCCAATTTGGAAATTCCAAATCAAATAAGAAAAATTTCGGTTTGTATTTTTCTCGATTTATTTTCAAACCGCTGTTTTCGATTTGCTTTTGAATTGTTTTCGAATTATTTTTTAAAGGAAAATATTCACAGTCGCACCCGTTAGTGTGTGCTATGCAAGTGCAGTGTCACACCATGGATTGCCCGATGAAATAATGTGATAATAAAACGTAAATATGACTTCTGATAAAAGCAACTAGTAAATAAACAGTCACCGCAACAGCAGCAAGATGACATTCCAGATAAGAACTCAAAAAAAATATCTGCATCGACCGGGAATCGAACCCGGATCGCCCGCGTGGCAGGCGAGCATTCTACCATTGAACCATCGATGCTCATGCTATTGATTCGCGTTCATTGCTTGACATTCGTAAAGTAACGTTGAACATTCCCGCATCAGTCGTCGTGGGCCAACCAGGCGTTTCAGAAACCGAAAAAATTCTCGATTTTCCACGTTTTTATCAGTTTCTCAGTAAGAAGGAGTCTTTTGATTACATGAAGATTTGCCAGATCTCGCCAAAGGAACTGAATTTTCGCGATTCCAAATTGGAAACTTTGGTTTTGATTCGCAACATGCATCGTTCGTTCGTTCGTCCGCTCGAAGCAATTCAAGACGAAGGAAATGCAGGCAGGCTGCATAGTTTCGATCTGGGTCGGTTGATAAGGCCGGATTGCATACGGTTCGACTCCGATAAAAAGACACGTCGGCCATGGCGGACTGATTGGTTGTTCGAATGTTTGCCTTGGCCATGCTTTGATCCCATCGCACGCGTGCTTGTCTTGCATTCTGGAAGACAACAAAGCCTGAGCTTACCGCAGTTGACCTTCAACGTCATCGGCTGCCGATTGAAGCTCTGTTAGTTCTGCCTTGTTCACAATAGCCAGTAAGGCGTCAAAGCCTGCTTAATTCTTAGAACAAAACGATGAAACCAAAATTAACGACGGATGGGCTGGAGAATCAGAGAACGAACGAATTCTACCGAAGGCAATCGTCAAATGACATTTAGTCGAAAACGGCTTTACTTAATTTTTGGACAAAAAATGAAGGAATAAATGAATCGAAATCAAAATCTGCGTGGTTTTCCAGTCATTGCTCCTGTCTCACTTGGTGATTGGCTCGCACAGTAGTATAAACAATTGCGTCGCTTTATGTTAAATGATGCAAGAAAGAATAAAATTTAAAAAAAATATCTGCGTCGACCGAGAATCGAACTCGGATCAACTGCTTGGAAGGCAACTATGCTAACCATTACACCATCGACGCACATGCTTTCAACTCGCTGTTTCATCTTCTCTCTTGGAAAAAATAGCACAAAAACGACGAATAATTCGAAAGCTATATCTTGACGTCAGAATTTGTTCAGCTGTGACATGAACACGCTGATATTGAATGTGTGGCGGCCGAAATTGATAAGGCGAATGAGCTAGACGGAATTCCCCACTGAAAAATTTGATAACGAAACGTGGAATTTATGAGAAAAACAAATGAAAAATAAATATTGCGGCAGCCGAATACAAGGGCGACGGTCGAATCAAATAAAAAGGTGTTTTTTTTGATAGGACGACGTCGTCGTTGTCGTCGTTTATTCTTCATGCGATTATTATGATTTTGCCGTTGCTGATGTGCGTTAGTTGGGTCAATTTATGTGTGTTGCGAGCGCTGTGAGTGGTTTTCAAAAGAGCTTTGATTCGCGGAAGATGCGATTCTCCATTCCAATCGGCCTATCGTTGCTTTGATTGCGACCTCGAGCGGATTGGCTTCGCATACTCTTCGCTAATTGATGAACATCAAGTCATCAAGCAGCTACTTCACCAAAATGCCCGTGTCATGATCGAATCAACTGGTCCGTTATCACTGTTTATCAGCCACCCTGTGCCATGTCGTCTCTTTGCCATTTCAATTGATTCATTCATGTCTAAAAGCTCCGGCCGGTTAATTTGCTTCACTAATTTCAGCTTGTCTGCGTTCGTGAAGTGGATTTCCGTTAAACAATGGTCAGCCACGCACGATTTCCCATCCTCCTTCCTCCGAAAATGCGCCATATGCTCCTTAGCCCTTAGACTCGGGCGTTCAAAGTGCGAATTCATACAAATTGCAAAGAAGGCTCTGGAAGCTATACTTCCCATTCGGCGGTGCTCGTACCGTCCCCCGCAATACGAAGTTGGAGCAAATCCGAACCCAGTAGTGGGAGGAAATAAAATAAAAAAGTAGAATTTAAATTGGAGGATGATAAGCTTTTTGAATTAAATTAATTCTGCTGGAAATCGATAAAAAAAACAATTTCTTATTAATTTATTGCATCATTCGGGGTCAAAGGGTTAAACCTCGTGATAATTTTTCTTCGCGAATGGCCGACATAAACAGCATCACACCCATCTTGGCATCCAACGGTATAAATGCCGGACTTCTCTTCCTCCTTCTTCGGGTCTTTGCTTCCGGTCAATTTTCGTCTCAATTTATAGCTGCCACTGTCCAGGACAACCTCAATCTCCGACTGCATGCATGTCGCCTGGACTCTCTTTCGCCATTTTTCCGCATACGGAATGCATCGTCGCTTCTCGCTTTCTTCATTCTGAATTGGCGTCAACGACGTTATTTCGAGAAGGTTTTGTTTTTGGCGATGTTTCTCGATTATTCAATAAATTAAAACATCGTTGGAAGTTGAAACTCAATCATTTAACGTTTCCCGTTGCATATTATTCATCAATTTGTGATTTATTTACGCCGCAGACATAAGCACAGACAAACAGACAGAAAAAGTACTACGGCTTTTAATCCCCTTATTCCCTTAGTTATCTTTTGAAGGAGCCTGTCAGAAATACTCTACGACTCTCCAATCAAAAAATTATAGCTTATTTTATCGCAAAGATAACGAAAACGAGGAAAATTTTAATGCAAATCTAATAAGACTCCGAGTGTGCGGACAAGTGGCTGTTCCTATCCGAACCAACTGTAATGTTGCTTGACACATCCGTCTGCAAATTTCTCAAGATCTTTCAAAATTGTTTCCCGCTTGGGATGCTGCAAGTAAGAGAGTGAAAGCTTCAAATGGTTTTGGCGGGATTGATCGGACACGCCTACCTTCAATGTGTTGCTGTACGCTTTCATTTTGGCCGTTAGATCATCTTTTGCATTCATTAAACATACCAAATTGAATGAAAAGCAATTGTCTATTTTCTTCGTGCCTTCTTTCAGCAACGCTATCCACTGGTTGAAGAAGCCCTTGAGCTCGGAATAGGGAGCGGCGTACTTCAAAACTTTTGCCTGAGAATAGAATCGTGACCAATGGTCCTCATTTGCTTGGCTGGCGGCTGTCTTACCTGAGTGCATTCGGCAGCCTCTAGGATACCCGCATTACTCCACCCGATCGCGAGTCCAATCAAAATCAATCTAGCAAACACACTTCTCATTTTCGAAAACGACCTGACTGATTGTACCTTTCGAGTAGCCAGTCTCAGCTTTATATTCGAAAACTAAGAATTCGAAAATGTTGTGCAATTTTTCCAGGCGGTTGAGCTACAATTCCATTGCCATTAAATGAAAAATAGTGTCGAAATGGTTGAGTCGTTTATTGCTCGCATTTTTATCATTTCGGGTGGATTTTATGAGTGAGTGATAACGTTGTGCTATGTCCGGTCGTCGGATGTTGAACGCCATTTATTAGAACATCATTTATTGATGACAATATTTAGAACCCAGACTGGTTTTACACTGATGCATATCGAACATATCAACCAACACGAACGTTTTTAGTTTGAAAATGTAATCGAGTCAAGTTCACTTTTCGAAATGCCATTCATCAAGACGATGCTGGCCTTGCTGATGACACTTTACATGTTTGGCTTGAGCCCATTCTTAATCGACTCGAGCATGTCAGAACTGACCGTCCGGAAACGCAGAGCCATTTGGACGCTTCTCATAGTCAACATAGCATTTTCCCTCCTCGTTGTTATGCGCGTTACGAGAAGAGCTTCCAGAGAGGGCTTGCCTGAACGACGACTTTTCCACTGCTTGTCGATAAGCGAATCATGGCCAAACACTATTTCCACGCTCAGCTTCATTGTTTTCACGACACGCCACCTCACGAAGAGTCGGCAAAGATTGAACAGTTGTCTCTGTTGCGCCCACCAAACACAGTGCACATTGGACGCCAAGTGGATGATGGGTGAAGTTCGGTATGATAAATATTGTTGATAAGGGTGATTTCGCTGCGTGTCTTTCAACTGTTCGGATTGAGTCCGTTCTCAATCGACGGAAAAACCTCCCAACTGAAGCCCAGCAAACGGAGCGTGGCTTGGACGGTCTTCCTCTCTGTCTGCACTTTGGTCATCTTCGTTCGGGATTTCTTCGACACGGACTACTATCAAGGAAAAGGCGAGAAGCAAAGAGCTTGATTCAAATCCCAGCACTCCACCTGCTTTCTCCAAGGGCTTGATTACACCGATTTCCATGATCATAAAAAGAGATCGATGATGATGGTTCATCAAATACTGGTTTTTGCACAACCCTACATGGTGTGCTGGTCGATACCGGCTAAATTGTGATCGGTCGTCTCATTGCCCTAATCTGTCTAATTGAGGCGATCCTGAGGCGACAAAAGCAAATCGACTTTTTGAATCAGCTGACAACATCAGCATTGGACACGATGTACTTGATCAGCAGGCAGCAAACATGAAAACTTCCTAGAAATGTCGCCTTAAGGCCAGGGTATACCTTCGAATTCTGGTTCGAAAATATGATGTCAGAATAAAGCTTTAGACTACTCGGATTGAATATTTGCTAAACAGTCTAAAGCATCATTCTTTCATCATAGTTTCGAACCAAAATTCAAAGGTATACCCTGGCCTTAAGGGTGGGCTTCAACTGAAATTTAAATAATCATTATCGCACTGTCTGGGAATAGTCCGCGAACAGTGCGCAGACTGTTCACGTAAATCATTGTTTTCTGGCAAAATAACCAGACTATGGTAAAATTGATCGAGAGGCACTGCCCACAAAGTCAAGCTGAAAATCCAACCGAAATACTCCACTCAAAACTCCGGTGTTTTGGCGGAATCCATGTTTTCAGAATCATATCAAATTCGTTGCGCTACATTTTTGAAAAAAAAATCATCAGGCGCGAATTACTCATCTTCTCATGGCTGCTATCTTCCGCACCGACAACCGTCACCGTGTAATTCAAAATTGTTCAGAAGTTTTAATTTGAGTGAAAGCCCTCCCCTTAAAAAAGGTTTATATGTTGCTTCACATGTGTTCCTGTACTCGCAGTTTTGTTCACATACCTTCGCTTTTGTCAAAATCGAGATATTAATCAATTCAAAACGACAACTATTACAACTTCACAGCAATAATACAGTTCAACTCGGGCCGTCCCCAAGTGAAGTTCAGTCTCGAAAATGTCGCTGGTGAAGGCACTTTCACCAGTGCTGCGTGCATTTCAACTCTTTGGATTGAGTCCGTTCTCAATCGACGGAGAAACCTTCCAACTGAAGCCCAGCATACGAAGGGTGGCTTGGACGGTCTTCCTCTCTGTCTGCACTTTGGTCATCCTCGTTCGCGATTTCTTCGACACGGACTATTATAAAGGGAAAGGCGAGATGACTGTCGTAGACCTAGTCAACGCTACTCCCTTGACCGCATTTCGAATCGTAGCCCTCGCATGCTTTCTCGAAGCAATTGTCTTTCGTCACAAACAAATTGAGGCTCTGGATCGACTGATTACCGTGGATCGAACACTTTTAGAGGAGCTGCAAGTGACCACTCGACCAGATCTTTCGAGGCGACACGCCCTTTACCCAGTTATTTGGCTGGCAACCGTTTTCGTGATGGACTTGATTATACTGATTTACATGTTCATTAAAAGCGATCGGTGGTCCTTCAAATACTGGTTTTATGACGGCCCTACCTATTACACGGGCGTCCTCAGCATCACCCAGTTCAATACCTACGTTCAACTTATTCAAATTCGACTCAAAATTCTGAACAATCAGTTGGAAAAGGTTATGGCCAGCAGTGATGAGCGCTTGATTACCCGCAAAAACATGCTGGAGGAAACCCGGAGAGTTCTTGTCTTGCGAGAACTTTACAATCACCTGTGGGAAGCATCGAATTTGGTTAATGATTGCTTCAAGTGGTCGCTGCCCCTCCTCTTTTGTAGTAATTTTTTTGCACTCATAAACGACTGCTATTGGATATTCGAGGCCATTTTTCAACCAAAATCTGAACAAGCATACATTTTTTCCACCAACTTATTATACGTCATGAGTGACGTCATTAATCTGGTGGTGCCGTTGCACAACTGCAATGTGACCACCCTCGAGGTGAGTGGAACCTTCTTCGAAACCCATTTTGCAAACTCTCCCATTTCAGGCGGACAAGACGGCCACGATTCTCCATTGCTGTGCCTATGACGCGACCAGAAATCGATGGAATAGCGTGCTTGAAAGTTTCTCGCTGCAGTTGGTTCATCAGAAGGTGCGATTCGTCGCCAACGAGTTCTTCGACCTCAACCACACGCTGATATTTTCGGTTCGTTCTGACAAGTCTTTTATTTGTTCGCAATTTCAACTTCGTGTTTTTTCGCGGCAGATCATTGGAACGGCAGCAACGTACATCATCATTCTGATCCAATTTTCTCCGAACGTGAATTGAGCCGTGGAATAGTTCTATCACTATCCGAATCTCACCTGGTTTGCTTCCCAAGAGCTGGATGCTACTACGCGTGCATGAGCCATAATATAAATAAAAACATGGCATCGAACATGCCCAAATTCCACCAACATTGCTTTTGTTAAGATATCAATCGCGACAAACACACAAAATAACTCCATCATGCACTCGCCAATCTGACGTTCTGACAGTTCGACTGGGCCGGTAATCGAGCGAAGTTTCGAAGATGTCGTTGTTCAGGGCAATTTCACCACTGCTGCGCGCATTTCAACTGTTGGGATTGAGTCCGTTCTCAATCGACACTAAAACCTCCCAACTGAGGCACAGCAAACGGCGCGTGGCTTGGACGGTCTTTCTCCTTGTCTTCACTTTGGTCATCTTCGTTCAGGATTTCTTCGACACGCAATTTTATAAAGGGAGAGGCGAGATGACTATCATAGACCTTGTTAACACTGTTCCCTTGACCGCATTTCGAATCGTAGCCTTCGCCTGCTTTCTCGAAGCAATTGTCTTTCGTCACAAACAAATTCAGGCTCTGGATCGACTGATTACCGTGGATCGAATCCTATTGGAGCAGCTACAAGTGACCGTTCGACAAGATCTTTCGAGGCGACGTGCTCTCCGTTACCCATTCATCTGGCTGGGAATAATTTTCGGGTTGGACTTCATTACATTGATTTACATGGTCATCGAAGACGATCGATGGTCCATCAGATACTGGTTTGTACACAACCCTACCTATTACACGGGTTTCTTCAGCTTCATCCAGTTCAATACCTATGTTCAACTCATTCACATTCGACTCAAAATACTGAACAATGAGTTGGAAGGGGTCATGTCCAGCAGTGATGACCGCTTGATTACCCGCAAAAACATGTTGGAGGAAACCCGGAGAGTTCTTGTCTTGCGAGAACTTTACAATCACCTGTGGGAAGCATCGAATTTGATTAATGATTGCTTCAAGTGGTCGCTGCCCCTCCACTTTTCCAGTCATTTTTTTGCACTCATGAACGATTCATATTGGGTATTCCTGGCCATTTTTCGACCATCATCGCACACAATCACACAAGCAATCCTCTTTATAAACAACGCAATATACGTCGTGACTGACGTTATTAATCTGGTGCTGCCGTTGCTTAACTGCAATATGACTATTCTAGAGGTGAGTGGAACCTTCTTCGAAACCCATCTTGCAAACCCTCCCATTTCAGGCGGACAAGACGGCTACGATTCTACATTGCTGTGCCTATGACGCGACGAGACATCGATGGAATGGCTTGCTTGAACGTTTCTCTCTGCAGTTGGTGTATCAGAAGGTGACATTCACCGCCAACGGGTTTTTCGACCTCAACCACTCGTTGATATTTTCGGTTCGGTCTGACAAGTCTTTTATTTGTCCGCAATTTCAATTTCGTATTTCTTCCGTGGTAGATCATCGGAACAGCATCAACGTACATCATCATTCTGATCCAATTCTACCCAGACGAGAACTGAAGCAATAAATCATAGCTGGATGCTGCACTGCACGAGCATGAGACATATTTTACCTAAACAAATATAAATAAATCTTCTATCTTCTAAATATTCTTCCATATCTTCTTCTTTCTATATGTATATAAAAATGAAATGCCGTTTATTTGTATTTTATGGACTTGAAAACGGGTGGAAAATTCTATTCCCCTCATTTTAGTCCGAGGCGAGGAAGGCACTTTTCGACGAATGGCCAAAATCATCGAGGCTTTGGGATGTAAGTTCGTTTGAGCCCGAAGACGGCCCAGATCAAATGCTTTGATCTCGAATCTAACAAAAAGGTCAAGGAGGCGCTTCTGAAATATTGTACATGGGCAAGATGGGTGGTTTGACCCCTCCTGACGAAAATTTTGTCAATTATCTGGCGCAGTTACTCCACTTCATTTGCCCAAAAGTAAAGTGTTTTCGAATGAACTCAAAACGGATTTTCGAAAAGGCCTCGAGAGGCGGCAGACCGTTGGATTTTTTTCTAAAGTGGCTTGCAGCGATTCTGTTGAACCAGTTAATTATTAATATCTTCGTCTTAAACGTTGGACAACCGGCCTACCTTCAATACTGGGCGACGTACTGCGTGTCATGGTGTTTGGCCACAGCCAGCAACATTCAGTTCAAAATCTTGAACGAGCGGATTGAGCCCTTGATTCTCAAGAACTCTCGCCAAGCCATCAGTTGCTCTCTGGTTAACCATTCGAAGGAAGGAACAGCTTTGTGCCATGCGGAAGCTCTATCATCGTGAACCGTGAACCGTGGAATAGTGGAATAGCCCGATTTCCACCTGGTTTGTTTCCCAATAGCTGGATGCTACACTACACGTGCATGCATATATATAAAAAAAACATGGCCTGAAACATGCTCAAGTATCATCGACATTGATTTCGTTGAGATATCGATCGCGTCACGCACAAAACATCACTCTATCATACGCACGTCAAACTAATTTTTTGGCAGTTCAGTTGGCGCGGTCTTCCACCGAAGTTTGCTTTGAAGATGTCGCTGGTCAAAACAGTTTGAACTGCTGCGATCAATCCAACTGTATGGATTGGGTTCGTTCTCAATCGACGGAGAAACCTCCCAAGTGAAGCCCAGCAAGCGGCGCGTGGTTTGGACTATCTTTCTCTTTTTCTGCACTTTGATCCTCTTTGTTCGAGATTTCTTCGACACGGACTATTATAAAGGAGTCGGCGAGATGACTATTGAATATCTTATTGACGCTGTTCCCTTGACGGCTTTTCGAATCATAACCCTCGCCTGCTTTCTCTAAGCAATAATCTTTCGACACAATCAAATCGAGATTCTGGAGCGACTGACCACCGTGGATCGAATTCTTGTGAAAAAGCTGCAAGTTATGTACCATTCGACAAGATCTTTCGAGAAGACACGCTCTTTACCCAGCTATTTGGCTGGGAACAGTTTCCGTGATGGACTTGATTGCTCTGAGCTACATGTTTATCAAAAAAGATCGATGTGCCATCAAAAACTGGCTTTTGAACGGACCTACCTGGTACTTGGGCCTTTTCAGCATCATCCAGTTCAATACCTACATTCAACTCATTCACATTCGACTCAAAATTCTGAACGATAAATTGGAAGAGGTTATGGCCAGCAGTGATGAGCGCTCACTCATGCGCAAAAACATGCTGGAGGAAACCCGGCGCGTGCTTGTCTTGCGAAAACTTTACAGTCGCCTGCGGGAAACATCGATTTTAGTTAATGAGTGCTTCAAGTGGTCGCTGCCCCTCCATTTTTGCTGTGGTTTCTTTGCACTTCTAACCGACTGCTATTGGATATTCCTGGCCATTTTTGAACCGGAATCTGAAATAGCAATCATTTATACAACCAACGCATTATTTGCTGAGATGGACGTCTTGAATCTGGTTTTGCCGTCCCACAGCTGCAATTTGGCCGCCCTCGAGGTGAGTGGAACATTCTTCGATATCCATTTTGTAAGGCAACCCATTTCAGGCGGACAAGACGGCTACGATTCTGCATTGCTGTGCCTATGACGCAACAAGACATCGATGGAATGGCGGAGCGGCGGCAACGTACTTCATCATTCTGATCCAATTTTCCCCAAACCAAAATTGAACCGTGGAATAACTCTGTCACGGTCCAATTTTCACCCGTTTTGACTCTCAATCTAAACTGCACGAGCATCAGTTAAAATGTAAATATAAACATGGCCTCAAACATGTTCAAATATTACTGACATTGTTTTCATCGAGATATCGATAGCAACACGCACACAACTTCACGCGCGTCAATCTGATATTCTGGCAGTTCAATTGGGCCGGTCATCAAGCGAAGTTTTGAAGATGCCGTTGTTCAAGAATATCTGTTGCATGTCTTCCAATTTTGGCCTCTTCGTTTACGATTGCAGTGGCTCGGACAGAAGGGCTGGACCCACGACCGTGACGAACGTTGTCGATACCGGCTCAATTGTGTTCGTCCGTCTCATTGTCCTAATAGTTATGTATAATTGAGACGATTGTGACGCGCCAAAATCAAATTGGCTTTTTGGATGAACTTAACACTTCATTTCCCCGCGATTTTAGTTTTTGTTTCCTTCGAGACGGCGGCGACATACATCTTCATTTTGATCCAGTTTTCACCAAGTCAAGGTTGCTTTGATTCGAGTTCAAATGCGAACAACAATAGCATTGGACACGATGTAC
>JANSTV010066341.1:0-11237 GCA_027564135.1 Lestremia cinerea
CGCTTAGTCTAATAGCTAAAGAAGTAATTTGTCTCAACTACCTGTCGACGTCGGATGTCCTGTTGCCGATCGCCGTAGCGGCACCACGTCGCGAAATGCTGGGAATTGTGCCAAAGCATTTGCTTGGCTTTTTGTGCGAATGACAGCTGATGGAAAATGAAAATGAAAACGAAGCGAGTTTAGTGAAAATCCACTTGAAACGCAGTGCAACGCATCGCAACGCAACCTCACCTGGTTTTTGATGTCTTTTTCCGAATGGGCAGCCTTCTCTTTGTCCCCGAAGTTGTTTATCCGAATTATGCAACCTTGTTTCCAAACATCAGCCAGCGTCATTTTGATCACTTTGCAGCGGCGATCGGTTATCTTGATTGTGTAAATCTCAACGTTTTCAGGTTTTGGTTTTTTCTCTGAAAAACAAATTCAACAAAAATCAAATTACAAAATGTAAGCAAATTGGAATTTGCATTTGAAGTGACGCTAATTTTGTGGCGAAATTGGCGAAATTGAATGAACGATTTCCATTTCGGCGAGAAACAAACAAAAGCCGAAAAAGAAAACAAAAACAATGAAGAAGCGAAAAGTGACGGGGGGAAAAAGCGTCGAAGAAAAGAGATGAACCGGCCAGCCTCAGCCGTTGGACACAGTTTTCTCACGAATCGTCGGCGGCCAGTTGCGTGCATTGCTCCGTTGGTCCATTTCGAACGAGTCACAGATTAAATTTCACTCAATTCCGTGACGAATGGCGAATCGTCTTGACTTTCGTTCGGTCGACGGAACAATGCATTTCAATGATGATTCACGCGGTCGGGCAAACAACGGCGATTTGATGAGATTTCGTATCCCATTTTCGAATCGCTTGTGGATCATTCGAATGAGACAAGAGAATCGATAGAACGACGAGGAAGATAAGACGAGCCGATCGCATGAGTTGCTGCGTTTCACGCAAAGCCCGATCAATTTATTTGCAACGCAATTCGCAAACAATTTGGATGTTGCGACGGTGTGCGTGCGACGGGCAGCGCGTGTGAGTGGCTAATTGTGTCCTGATGCTTCAGGGCAGTTGGTCTCGCATCGAGTCATTCCGTTTGGAGCAGAGTCGCGGTTTCGAATGTCGAGTCGCTCTAACGAATCTAATTTTAGTCGTCCGCACCTCGAAGGCGTCATCCCGGCGGAGTCATGTGACGATGTACGATTCACCGCTTCGCTAACTCGAAACGGATCCAACAAATGACGCAGCCCCTTCGTTCCCCGTCAAAGGTTGGAATTTAAAGAGCGATCCGCTCAACTGCGCCGCGTTCACGTCAGAACCGGTTTACAGCTTGTTTACGATGAACGCGTCCCTCTCCGCCTGCCCCGCTAATCGGTGCCGACGCGACGGCAAAAAATCGATGTAATAAAAATCCACGCATTGATTTTTCGGCTCGACATTGACTAATTGAAATGCCTGGACTGTTGATAGTGGAGTCTCGACGAGTCGACTCATGTTTGCGCCCGTTCACAAATCAACTCGCCAAATTATCGTCGTTTGTATGCCGTTTGGCTTCTGTTCGATTGCACGATTGTCCGTCGATGTGTTTCGCTGCTTGTTGATTTACATAATTATTGTGTCAGTTTCTCAGTCATTCCACTGAAAATCGACAAAAATTCGCCGCAGTTCAACGAACTGTGCTGCGCAAACTGGTCGTGCATGTTGCGGTTTGGACGAGTATCAACTGGCAGAGAGCGATTTCAATTGATGTCACGAGTTGAGTTGGATTTTGGACGGGGCAGTGGAGCTGCGGCTTATCGAGGTGGGCGGGATGTTTGCGCCGTGAATAGGCTAATCACAAGTCGATTCTGATCCGAGAAAACCCCCTGAGAAAAGCCGCATCGTGAGAATACGATGCATTCGCTAAAAATAGCTGTGCCATGACATTAATCGGTTTATGCCATAAATTGACTGACGCCAAACATCGGCAGCTCCTCAAAGCACACCGATACGGGGGTTTCGCTTATTCGCTTACTTTGTTTGTAAATCATCTCACAGAAATTATATAATGCGCGCGCGGTCGCCCATAAGCACAATTGAATAATCGTTCAGATTTCAATTGAGGCGCTGTGAAGTTGTCGATAGTCTTGCAGTTGATTCACAGTCGAAGAGGCGAGCTATTTTTAGACGAAACTACGTAAACGACGCTGACGTGGGGTTTTCGTCGCAATCGTTCACATGCAATTCTACAATTTAACACGCGGCATTCCAAGCGAAAAAACGGTGTTTGCGCGCGAGAGACAAAAAAAACAACACCGACCATCAAAGAGCCGGTGCCTCAACGGTCGTTGCAAATCCACGCCGGGACGGGAATCGCATCACTCTCACGCTGTAATCTCCGCTTCACACATGGAATTATCGATTTGTGTGCTATTACCACAGAACTACTGCTGGCGCGACACTGGTGGGGAGGCCACGACTGCCAACATGAGCAGCACAGTTCAAGGATAGCAGCGATGGTAATGTTGTCGGTGCTGAAGACGGTGGCGGTGACGATGACGTCAGAGCACCGATTTCATTCCATCATCGTTGCTCGCTTGTGTGTTGGCTGCGTTCGCTCTGGTGCTCTCATGGTCTTAATCGATTATTTCTTTTGCGTAGTTTATGTTCGTTTGGGGGCTCGGCCAACATCACTTTCATTGTGTCGTTGCCGAGGATTAGGTTATGGTTGAGCCACTCAAAAGCGAAAAGGATTTCCTTGGGTGGCGGAACACGCCGCATCTGGCGGTTTGATTGTTTGACGCCTTCAGTCCGAAGGCCACATCAAAATAACAAACAAATGTTGGCAAGAGGTCGTTTCACGTGAATCGAATCATCAGCTCAGTGCTGTCCACTTGAGTCACGATGCAACTCAATAGCGGTTAGAACAGGTCGCTGGTCGATCATCGATTCAATTTGAATTAATTTTTAGCCACGCCATTATTTTCAATTCGTTCACTTGTCGCGACCCGTGAATGAAATGAAATTGGGTCAAAAAAAAATGGAAAACAAACAAAATCCAAAGCAAAGAAACTCTCCAAACAAAAATCGAAAAAGCGATTCAGGTGATTCGATTCATCGATTTGTCTGTGACGCAGTTTCCAATTCCAGCGAAACTACGCCTCTTTTCGATTTCGATGCCGCATTTTTGACCAAATACAATTTCAACGCGTCTCATAACTAATGCAGAAGCAGCGCGTGCTGACAATGAGCGAGGGACAATCGTTTCGGGTTTGAATCAATGGGATTGTAAAATATGAATGAACGAGGACGTGAAGGTGAGCTTGACTACTTTGACGATTAGATTGCTCGGAAACGACCGACATTCTCCATCGAAGACTCACTCAATTGACTTCGTGAGGGCCACCAATTGGCTTTAATGAAATTTGAAGGAGATGCCGTGACATCGGAATGACATAACCCCCAGCGGTCACAACTGTGACGCAATTCAATAAAGCTTTGCGCAATGGAACGGCGTCAAATGCGCCGAGCCCTAATGAATAGTCTTATTCCGAGGAAATTCCCCCAAAATTAGCTTCAATTCACCGCAAATCAACAATGAAATGCATTCATTTCTGAATTGAATTTGAAGTGCTAAAAATATCGTTGTTTGTTTACTCAACAAAATACCGATGGCGAACGATGCTCGACGACGTCGTGAAGAAAATTCCGTTTCTTTTTCACTTTATGAAATTATGTTAATGACCCAATTATCGAGATGAGCTCACGACTATGTCGAATACCGCTATTGGCAATGTGTGAAGTTGGGAATGTGTTGATTGAAGAGCGCAAGGGAGAATGGCCTGTGCGCTCTGCCAAGGCAGCTTACCTTTCGTTGTTTTGCAATTGACGACGCCGAACCATCCATCGTTTTCTTGACCTTCACGTGTCTCCACGATGAAACCGCACTCGATAACTGCACAAAATATGCGACTCTCATCTGGTCCAAACCATTTCGTTTCCCGCAATTTCTGCACCGCCACAGAACTGCCGAATTGCTTGGTGACGGCCGCCGGTGGATTATTGTTGTTGTTGTTGTTTTGGTTGTTGCTGTTGTTGTTGTTGGTGGATGATGCCCACCATTTGATTTGGCCAATGACACTGTTGGCCCGAGATCTTGGCTTAGCGTCCATTTTAACGATGTTTCGTTGTCCTCGCAAGGAAATTAGCTCCGTTTCGAAATTGATTCGCCGACAATTGCCACTCGAAAAAAGTCAGTCTTCACAGTTGGTGATTCTTCGTCGAAACGCGAATCAATTTAATTGCATTCACCGACAATCACAGAAGCGATGCGCCAATTAGAATGTGTTCGATCACAGAATTCAGTTCAATTCAATTGTGTTGCGTTGGGATTGTGGATTGCATTGCAATTTTCTAAAAATATCATCGATGCGGTGCGATTATTTTACATCGCGTTTCTTTCTGCACTCGTTCCGATTGACGTTCGTCTATTTGCCTCGTTTTACACGTGATTCGTGTAAGATTACAGCGATATGAACAAAACACTCGGCTTGCACACCGACGACTGACGGATGCGTGCACGATGATGGCAGAAGAGAAACAAAAAAAAAACAACAGCAGCACTCTGAATCACACTGGAAACGCACAAACACTCCGCCACTGGCCCGCAAACACACTCACAAACCGTTGCTTCGGCACAGAAATAATTGAAATTTTTTCGTCGCTTTTGTTTTGGTTCGTCTGTTTGCACGACACCAAAACAATCACAAGTCTACACACTCAGTCACACACACACGATGCCAACGTCACGTTACAATGTTTATCGGCCGCCTGACGATGCCAATGCTATCGGTTTTTGTTTCGTCGCCTTTTTTGAAATGAAAAATTCAACGAAATGAAGAAAAAAAAAATTTGTAATGAAATGAAAAGAAAAGAAAAAAAAAAGCCCGTGCGTTTGATCAGTTCAATCGGCTCGAGTGGTTTATTTATAGAACTTTCTCGAGGTTTCGGTTTTGCTTTTGATTGTGGAATGGAGCGACTGATGGCTTGTTTACTTCGTTGCCAGTTGGTGGTAAATGTTTATGAAGAGGTTGCTGCTTGTCACCGATGAACAGCCAGCATTCATTAGACCGTACTTGATATTTCTCCTTTTACGTCAGAAGGAGCGTTCACTTGATCGAATCACGATCGAGTTTCGAACCAAATTAACGAGTTTTCCAACTGCTTGTCAATTCAACTTCCGATAAAATGTCCATTAATCAGCGCGACTTCCTCACGAGAATAATATCAACGAATTTCACCGCGAAAAAAAATTCAAATTTTTCAGAAAAAAATATTTTGAAAAAAAATGTGTTTAAAATTCGAGAAATTTACAATGAAAATCCCTCAAAATCGAACAAAAACAATTGTTACTCTCAAACGACTGTGACCTCTCTGTAGCGAGTCTCTCTTACAAATGCGGATAAAATTGTTCGAGTCGACAGTTTTGTTCAAGCAACATGATTCCGTTCGGTCGCAGCGATCGCCTCGTAAACATTACGAATCGGTTGATACTCAACACAGTCGACTGTGTCCGCTGTTTCACCGCCCCGCCCGGCGTCGTTCATCCAGATGCCGTTTATAAACAAATGTTACAACTACCAGAGTTATTTTTATCGCAATACACTCGCACAGCGTTTATGCCGCGTAAACAGGCAAACAACACACACACACACAGCTCCGTTTCGTTCAGTGGTGTGCTTCGAATATGCGTCGCATATTTACCGGTTTTTCTGCACTCATATATTCAGCGATGCAACCACCATTCATAACCGTTTTTAATGCAATTTTCGGGATTTGTATGCTGGTCGATGATTTGACGAAATGTCACTTTTTAATTAGAACAAATTTGAGCGGCAACTCGGGTCAGAATATTGGCGCCAAATTTGACGTAATTTCGTGCCAAACAAAAACTGGTTGATTTTTCGCATTGGATTGCTGTGCCCCACAGGGCGAGACACCTGCTCGGGCGGATGACTCGGATTGAAGCAACTGAGGAAATTTCATGTGCGTTGAATCCAGTGGACTACCGGTTCGACCGGAAGAGCCACTTGGACAAGCCTCTCATCGCCCACCGGTGCCAGCCTCCGTTCAATTTCCAGTGGATTTCAGCGGAAAAAAAATTTAATAAAACACAAATTCACGCCCACCACCCAACGCCAGACAACAAAAAACAAATGTTTTATCGGCTATTTGCTTCGCAGCAACAACATTTTCTGATTATTTTATTATTGTCGATGGTTGTGACGAGCAACCACTCAATATTGCCGTCGATTATTCGCTGCGAAGCAAAAAGACAATGCTTCGGGATTTCTCATATAATTTAATGACCGCTCGTTGATTTGAATTACTTGCATTGGTCTGGGTGCAATTCGAGCGTGATTCAAACGCTTGGATTTAATTTGGATTCCATTTGTTGCGGAATTTACATTTTCATTGGGAATTCAATGTGATGCGACACGACCGTTCGGAGGACAGAGCGAACCGCAGATGGGACAGGTTTCGCGGAATGGGAATTCCTTTACGCCTTGGCCGCCTCGCCAATGGGTCGCCCACAATGTCCATATTTCGATGCAACACGAGCCGCGTCACAAATTGGATTTGCATTTGGGTTAATTGTGAATTTACAGCATCGATTCTCGTTGAATTGCATTCGACGACGACGTGGTCAATGTCTTCGACGCACAGAGAAATCTGTGTGGAAGAATGATAACGCAATTTGCTTCAGCTCACCCGACGACGCTTTAAATTATCTTTTGTTCGCATCGATGAGTCGATTCAACGACAAGTTGAACACACAGCACACGCCAATGACGATCATTCTGATGAAATTTATGGTTTTTGCGTTATCGTCACCGCGTTGGAGCGATTGTTTCAAAGGCATTGCGGTGAGTGGCATTAGTCGCCAATCGGAAGTGTGCAATCAATACATTTGATCAATTTATCGTTGAGAGGTTGTTTACTTCGTGCCGATTCTTTCGGAGTCACCAAGGGGACATGCCACCGACAGAGCGTTTAAGAGCCAACGGAATGCCTGCTGATATTACAGGACCCACCGCAACCCGGTTACTTGTAAACAACCACATGGTCATTCAGATTTCGATTCAAACAAAAACAAACGTTTCGACGTGGATTCGATGCGGGCCGATGTGTGCGAGACGTTTTACACGTAGGCCCCGAAAATCGTCGCCATCATCGTCAATGTGCTGAACGTTTCAGTGGAGTGGCGCGAATCGAGCGAAAAATTGAGAGAGAGAGAGACGCATCGAGAGAGCAACTCCGGGCTCTCTGAACAACAATTCGACGGCATGACAACAAAACGTGACGATTGACACGTTACGATGTCGTTCAAGTGAATTGGGCATCTGCTCGGAGCGCCAACAATCACATTGAATGAACGTGAGAGAGCTAGCTGCTTCTAAAAGAAACGAAAGAAGCTTCCAGTCGTCGAGATGAATCAATGTTTACGTTCGCTCTTAATTGGCTCAATTGCAAGAAAGCGAGAAGCCTTGAGAAATCGTATCGATTCGAATTGAATGAAGCAACTTCAACTGATTTGTTCTCAAGTCTTGGCCGAATGGTCGCGATTATTCATATGAGTTATCGGCTTGTCACATCGCACGTGCTTTTCGTCCACTTGGTCGTGTTTTCTTGTTGTTCTTTCCCGAGTATTTGTGTTTTGGCATTCCGTCGCGTTCGACCTGAATTCATCGAATGGTTGACTGATTGCCGATTCCGCGAATCGATGAGGCAGACGATGCCATCGAAGCCAGGAGCTGGGCTGTCAGCATTCAGCCAATCGATGCTTCAACGTCCAATATCCAGTCTCAACTCGAACCAATTGACGTGTATGTCTCGTGATCCGATGCCGACACCCGAGCAAATGTTTCGAATGTGATGGCGACATTGATGCGAGAACAGCTCGCATCGAACATGCGATACGCCAACAATCAATTCATAAAGTGAGGTCAAACCCCTTCGATGAAACTTTTCATTTCTGGACAAGAATCGCTTAATTTTTCAGTTCGATTTGGTTATCGAAAGCGCGGAATGGTTTTATCGTGTGATTAACGTGTATTTCGCACGAGATTTGAAGAACGAAAAGTGGGTTGAGGTCATGCGGGCGATAAAGTCGTATCGAAGATTCTGCACGTGCCAACGTCGAGGAGGCCAAACGAGCAACGAGAATGAGGAAGCGTTGAGCTCCCACCTGACAGTCTCTACTCGGACGGGTAAATGCCCGCTTGTTCTTTCCATCCGTTGCGCTACTCGTCAACGAATTAGAAATTGAAATTCACACCTCGAGTGGGCCACGGGCGCTTGTAAGCGTAGCTAGGCAATACCGAAACCGTCAGCAAAGAGGTATCATTCGCCATGAACACCGTCATTCATCATATTTGTGCAAATATTTTAACAATTCCGCTTGACAGCGAGATATTCGGTTTGGCCGCCGTAAAATCACGTGAGGTCACATTTCAAGAATGCCAGATCAACCGCAGTGCATTTGTCGTTACAGTCATTTGTTTACATTCGATTTGTTAGGTTTGTTCTGAATGTTTCAGCAACGGAATTAAATGAAAACAATTCCTCTTGCGATTGTCCTCACCGTTCGGTGCGTGATTTCGTGGCAAAGTCCGGCTTTTGCTAAAAATACGCAAGAATCAACCTTGGCTTCGCAGTAAACGAATCCAACCAGCGAATATCGCCGGTCGGAATTGTTTTATCGCCGAATTCACTTCTTTATTTTTGAAATCTCAATGAATTATCGCTCGACTGTGCGTTGCCACGTTGCCACGCATTGCGAGCATCCGATTTTCCATTCGTCGACTCGTTTAGCGGATCGATGGCGAATGCATTCGTAATGCACTCTGCGACGAGAACGAACGCTGTTGGACGGGTTCGGCTCGCCCGAAAATTGAGCATGTAATTTTAATCGAAACCAGAACTATCAGGATTTTTTGTCGACGCTTTGCTGTTGTTTGGCTGATATCGACGCTACAATTGCCTGATTCAACGTCACTCGTTTGACGATTTGCCAACGGCCATTATGTCTAACATCGCACGCGATTTAATTATTTTTGGCAACCGGCATTGCCGCACCAATTAATTATCGCTGAGCAAATGCTTACTATTCGTCGTCGTCGTCGGTGGCTGTTTGAATTTCGGTTATTTGGCATTCCAATCGGTTCCAGCTAATTGTTGATTTTGATTGTGGGAAACTGGCTTTGGAATTGAATGTTGCCCGGGTTTACCTCGCACCGTTTACTCGGACGGTGATTTATCGGTTTTGATGTCAGCCAAAATCGAATTCTCAGTCTTGAAAAACAGACGAGCTTTCTGTGAAAGATTGGGTGCGATTCCAGCGAACTCCAACAGCTTGTTTGCGTTGTTTATCAAGCAAACGCCATAAGAATGAGCGGAATCTTGGTCTCACTCGACGCATTTTTCAGACGGTAAATCAAACAGGCGACTCAGAAATAACACCGTCGAATCGGAAAAAAACACTTTCGAATATGCAATCAAAGCGAGCGATTATCTGCGACCTTCAAACTGTTCTTATCAGCGAAAATACGACTAACAATGCATTTCACTTTCTCGCCCCGACAGATCGTAACGCGGCGACATGACTTGAAATTGATCGTGACGTCGGCCACCATGGACTCTGACAAGTTCGCCTCGTTCTTCGGAAACGTTCCAACCTTCACCATTCCGGGACGAACCTTCCCGGTGGATCTCATGTTCAGCAAGAATCCTGTGGAGGACTACGTTGACTCGTCCGTCAAACAAGCGCTGCAAATCCACTTGCAGCCAACGATCGGGGACATGTTGATTTTCATGCCGGGTCAGGAGGACATCGAGGTTACGTGCGAAGTGCTGGCCGACAGACTTGCTGAAATCGACGCCGCTCCCGAGCTCTCCATTCTGCCAATTTACTCGCAGCTGCCGTCTGATTTGCAAGCGAAGATTTTCCACAAATCGGCGGATGGCGTGAGGAAATGTGTCGTCGCAACGAATATCGCGGAGACATCGCTGACTGTCGACGGAATCATCTACGTGATCGACTCTGGATACTGCAAGCTGAAGGTCTACAATCCGCGCATCGGTATGGATGCCTTGCAGATTTACCCGATTTCCCAAGCGAACGCCAACCAGCGGTCAGGTCGTGCTGGACGTACTGGTCCTGGTCAGGCCTTCCGCCTCTACACCGAACGCCAGTACAAGGACGAATTGCTGGCGCTGACCGTTCCCGAAATTCAGCGAACAAATCTCGCCAACACCGTGCTATTGCTGAAGTCTCTGGGAGTTGTCGATTTGCTGCAGTTCCACTTCATGGATCCACCTCCGCAAGACAACATCCTGAACTCGCTCTATCAGCTGTGGATATTGGGAGCCTTGGACCACACCGGTGCCCTGACGGCGCTCGGAAGACAAATGGCGGAATTCCCTCTGGATCCACCGCAATGTCAAATGCTCATCGTCTCCTGCCAGATGGGCTGTAGTGCCGAGATTTTGATAATCGGTAAGTTCTCCACTGAATGCATTTCATGTCGCCCGACAGATGGCCACTTGAGCTCGGCTTAGCCGAGACACTTTTAGCGCGTTGAAAGTAAATCAATAATTTTCTCCGAAAACAGTGTCGATGCTGTCCGTGCCTTCTATTTTCTACCGTCCAAAGGGGCGCGAGGAGGAAGCCGATGGAGTCCGTGAGAAATTCCAGGTGCCCGAATCGGATCATTTGACGTATTTGAATGTCTATCAGCAGTGGAAGCAGAACAAGTAAGTTTGGCGCTCATCCGCCACTTCGAAGGCCAACCCATTAATCATCTTGTCGTCTACAGTTACTCCTCATCCTGGGCCAATGAGCATTTCATCCACATCAAAGCCATGCGCAAAGTTCGAGAAGTCCGTCAGCAGCTCAAGGATATTTTGGAGCAGCAAAAGCTGCCGGTCACTTCATGCGGAACGGACTGGGATGTGGTCCGCAAGTGTATTTGCTCAGGTAATTTCCCTCCAGGTGTTGATTTTTGCCGCGATTGAAAACGAATTATCTTTTCGTTGCAGCTTATTTCTACCAGGCAGCTCGACTCAAGGGCATCGGTGAATACGTGAATCTTCGAACGGGCATGCCGTGCCATTTGCATCCCACCTCAGCTTTGTACGGCTTGGGCACCACCCCGGACTATGTGGTCTACCACGAATTGATCATGACGGCCAAGGAATACATGCAGTG